>JAODIE010011603.1:41693-141306 GCA_027575565.1 Diploeciton nevermanni
ATCACATACCGTTTAATGGTCCATCATGTCTTTTCTTATAACATATAATAACATTGCAGCATATCAACATTAACTATCCTGAAAACTGGTTTAACCTCAATCATCTCGTTAACGTATTCATCACATTCATCACATGATCACAATATAAACAATTTACAAGGAACACTTTATAGCAAAAAAGTAATTTTCTAAAAGTAGCAGTTTAAATTGTGTTATCTAACATCTAAAGAATCTAAAACATTTTCTACAAAAGAGCAGAAAAATTCTTACAACATTTAAGTCAGAAGGAATTCTTCTTGAGTGAAATGCAAATGAACGAAACTGTTGGTTGTTAATGGAGGTTGTTTTGCAATTGTGCCAAATAACATGTTCCATTCAAGTGATGCAGAGTGCTGCATTAAAAACAACAACAACAACAACAACAAGAACAACTGTTTATTTTAATTGTTAAACATTCAAGTTATTTAAAGTTTGAATTTTTTGTTTTATTTATTTCTCTTTTAAGTCTACAGGAGTAATAAAACCATCAAGTTTCTAGCAAATGAAAACACTTTCAATTCCTTAGATTACCATTTACATTTCCATCAACAACATTAATGCTGAAGCTGTAATCAAAGATAATCATCAGCTTAATGTTGCAGCATGAGCAAATGTTCAATGAGGTGCGAAGATGCGAATGATTACAATTACAAATTGCTGCCAATGCTCGTCTAAATAGCCAATCAACTTAGATATCAACAATTTCAGTTTGATTTGGGTTTAAGCCAATTTAGATTTGGCTAAGTTAGTTGTAATAGTAACTTAATTCAATTGCAATATTAGACAAAATATATCTAGAACTAATTGAAATAATGATTAAATTAGATACAATTCAGATTGATTAAAGTGATTCTTTTCGAATAATGAATTAGTTAATTAAGTTAACTTAAGTCACCTTTTAAATGCGAAATTTCAATGCCCTATTATTTCTTGTTTATAGTCCTTGTTAAAAATGAACTTGCTCCTCATAGTTTTTGTGCCTTGAACTCTTAACTGTTTCGAGCATTTTACGACTGCTGGTGATTATTGGCGATCAAGCCAATTCCACGAAAGCAAGAAAGAATGTACATCTTGAGTTGAGCGATCGATGGCCGAGCACGATGGACTTGTACAGTTACGAAACGCATTGTTGGTCGAAAGAGTTCACCATTCGTGCATTCACCATATCACAATATGTGTGCAAACATGCAAGACGTGTGGAAAAAATGCGAATGGAATTTGCAACAAACGCATCGACTTGCAATTATTAAGGCTTAGAGTGGGAAGTTTGGTGTTATTGAAATTGTTGTGATGAAAGAGGATTGAAGAAAGAAGAACAGTTTAAAAAAATGATGATTTTAAATCTAAGTCGGTTATAAAGGTGACTTACGTCAATTTGAACAGAATCGGAATACAGCCTAAGGCAGTTCTAACGTAATAAAAGATTGAAAAGAAAAATATAAAAAGTCATTTCAAACAAGTCTTAGATTTATCCTAATATTGCACAGAGAAATGAAAAGAAAAGAGTTCAAATGGATTTCTACGCTTAAGTCAGATATGAAAGTAACCGAAGTCAGTTTGTAGCCATCTGAGAAATATTTATAGTTAATAAACCAAAAAAAAAAAAAAATGCAGAGAAAGATAAAACTGAAAACATGTATTTCCATAGTAAAGAGAGTAATAAATATGACTTAAGTCAATTGTAACATTAGCTACATTCATCTTATAAACGACCGAAGGTAACAAAGCAACTGAAATCATTGAAACTAAAGAAATATTTCTAAATTTAAGTCAGTTACAATAAATGACTTAAGTCAATTACCAAATAGTTATGTTACATAGTTTGTCATATTTTCCGTTCTACTTTCAACTTTAAGAATCGACTTTAATTAAGAATGCATTCACTGCTTGATTGTATTGCCATAATTAACATGTATCTGAATAAAAAAACAACCGAGAACTTATTACCAAGATCTCAATCCAAATTTAATGAAGCGTTACATACGCGTAAATGTAGCTTAAGTTATCTCGAATGCACTTTCAAAAATTGCAGCTCACAAGATGAAGAGCTTCAGGCGGCATGTCAAGACGATCGAAATTGGCCGTAACATTGTGATTAACTCAATTTTTTGAGATGTTTTGAGGTCACTTGGTCTCACAAGTAGTCAGTTACCAGTTTAATGACTTCAGGCTGCATGTAAACAGTTCTGGACAATTCTATAGTCGCTAGACTATAGCACCAGAATACTTTAAAAATCACTTCAAACAATTAAATCATTTTGAGACGTGACTTAAGTCAACACAAATTACTCACATTCTGTAATTGCATGACTGTTTCAATTCAAATAGAATCATCTGAAATATGTTATCGGATTTAAGTCACAGTCATTCTGGTACTCGACAAGAACTCAGCAGTTCCTCAAAAGCATCGAAACGCTAAAAACGAATTGAAACCGTTAATACCTAAACAGTTGAGCACGAGTCCCGTAGATGTCATAAGTGCCTTAAGCATGTGAGCCAAGAGAAACTTGTTATATTGAGTCACGAGTTACAGAGACCAAGGCGGATTGACAGTTGACGTAAGCAGTAGTTGATAGTAGTTTTTAATAAACTTAAGTCAAGTGGCACATGCTTCTTCTATCAGTAGTTTATTTTGGTTGATACCAGCACACAAAGATTAAAGGGAAACAAGGGTTTGAATGTTAGATTTTGGATAAGTAGTAAGTAAAAAAACTAATGTTAAGAAAACTAGGATAATATATGAGATTATTTTTATTTAGTCATGTTTATTTAGAAATACTAGAAGTTTACTGAACTAGAGAAGTAAAATTTGTCTGAAGAGAAGAGATATATGTAAATTGATTCTGTATAAATAATATTACTTAAAAAATGACTTAAATTACGGCGATTAGAAAATTTATTGTTTATTATGAATTGCTAACAGAATTGAAATTAAAAGAAACATTAGGTTAATTGTTAAGTTTTTTCGAAAAGTAAGTTAAGCAAATACACTTAGCAAAAGTGACTCAATCTACGATAATTAGCAATAAGAAATCAGGAAGTAGAGAAATATTTTTATATATACATATATTTAATATAATTAGCCAATAATATATTATTCGTTGTTACTGAAGTTGTCTTTATAAAATAAGTGTTACTTCTTAAGCGACAATTCCTTAATTAATTTCTTAATTCATTAATTAAGAGAGTGTGTAAGATAACATCATAAGACAGCAAGGGTAAACCCATGCTGAGGGTATGTCTGAAGGGCGACGTCAATCCAACGACACACCACCAGTTTAAATAAGTGTAAATTACTACATTAAAACTGTATTTCAAGTACATTTTCAATAAAAAAAAATTGACGTAGGTAACTTTAAACAGCCCGCCTAGTTTATATTTTTACAAGATAATATATCAATCTTGGAAAAATATAAGATGTAAATTTGTTTATTTTAATTAATCATCTTGCACGTGACTCAAGTCATTTTTTAGATGGTGTGATATACTCAGCATATTCCCACATCTTACAGTTGCACTTCTGTATTCAGTATTCTGTATTCTTAACATCTAACATGACATATCTTATCTTAACTCAAATCTACGCACAACTTAAGAGACGTAAGCACGTTACAACTTAAGTCGCTTTCATAATTAAATTGTGTATCATTGAAACTTGTTATTAAGAGACTATTCCAAGAACAAACTTCAATAACTTTAAGTACTATGTAATTAATTAATTGTGCAAGGTTTATTACTTAGTGCTTCTTGGACTTGTTTGATTTTAGTGCCTTAAGCAATGTTATTATATTGTTGCACTGATGATTCCGATAATATAGAAACAACAAACCCAACATAAAATAAGCAGTAACGGTTAAATAAGGTGACTTAAGTCAAGATCAAGTTGATTGAATTCGCTGGTTTACGATGAAATTAAATATTATTAAATCACGAAGGTCAATCAACGCAAAAAAATAAACATTTATTATCTGATTAAGTTCACATTTCTTCACTTCTCCTTAGTCATGAGTTCAGCATGATTGCTTGAGGCATATTTTTACAATATTCGCATGATCAGCAAACTACATTTAAGTCAGATAATAGAAACAGGCTTAAGTCAGGCACGTGCCGTTGCTTTTTGCTTCTTCTTCATGTTAGTGGTCATATAAGTCATAATTAATTCCTAATTAGCATTCTGCAACGCACTCAGCATAGAACCACATAAGTAGCAATCATCCATGCATAATACACACGCAGTGAGTAAGAATTGCAACAATTTCTTTGCTTATATTTAATGTTTAGGCATGAAACTTGCCTTCTTAGTGAGGTTTTCCGGAAATGAAGGCTTAAGTTACTTAACCAAGTGACTTCACCAAGTCTTCAGAATTGATTTATTTGCCGAAAACAATAAAAAACAAATTGTTTTAATTTTTTGGGTCTTAAAAGTTGAGTAAAGTGAATAAGTGAATCAATTACTACAGAAGCTAGTCAGTGCTAGAAATAAAAGTAACGCATGTTATATTTTTCTGTTTCAGATTTAAAAATGTTCCACCATCAATACTTCCACTAATTTTTTACCTCACAATCACAATCACAATGGTAATGTGCACAACAATGGACTCAGTTCTTCTCCCTCGCCCTCCTCCTATGTCAGGCATCATTCCTGTCCCACCTCCACATCCGTCTCACTCCGCCCCCGCGCACCCTCCTCCGAAACGACCACCCACAATTACCCAACCTTTCCGTCTTGCCAACCCAATCCAGGAAGACGACGCGGGTAGTGTCTACTCAGTCTACAAGCAGAAAATCGACCAAATGTTTGAATCCGACTCCTCTCACTCGGGAAAGAACAGCGTCCAAGCCCGCATTGAGAAAATGTTCACAGATGTCGCTATTGACAACGGTATACCTATCAATGCCATCGGGGTGCATCATTTTTCTGTAGATTATCTGGGAAGTGTCTCTCTGAGCGAGAAGGTCACTAGTCTAGCGGGATTACAAAGTCCACTGAAAGATCTCTATTTTGCCTACAAGCAGAAACTAGGGTATGGGGATAGAAAGGGTGGCCTTACTGGCAAGTTGGAGATATCAGCGAATGGCCTTAAGGTGCAATATTTGGGAGAAAAAGGCGATTTGGAACAGTTGAACTCGTTTCCTACTATAGCTGTATGGTCAGCTGTGAAATTTGTTTTACAGGATGACCGCCACTTTGCTTTCCTCCCTTTGATAACTGACCCGGATAATCTAGATAAACAACAGTTATTTAAAGAGCTAAGCCATCCTGAGAAGAAGTATATCACACTTGGTGACAGTCATTCGCCACTGTTCGCTGTTGTGATGAGAAAAATAGGAGTTCATAAGCAGTTGGAATGCCATGGATTTGTCTGTCAGACCTCCGAAGATGCAATTGTAATTGCAGCAACTCTTTACAAATCTCTCATGGTCCATATGAAAGTCAAGGAACGCAAAAGACCCAAAAATCGAAATGGTGTCACTTGTATGTCTGTAGCTTCTTCTTCCTTCCACGACAATTCTCATCCAGTGAGACCACCAAGGAAGAAGAGATCTTCCAGCGGTACAATAGAAAGTGGATCATCTGTAGTAAGTGACTTTGACGTCCTAGATGGAGAAAATGATACTCAACCACTTTTGCAAACAAATTCTGAATTTTCGCCAAATCAGAAACAGAAACGAGAGAAGAGGAAAGCTCCTCAAAAACCAGAAGACCTGGACGCTATCTTACCCTATGAGGAACCAAACAAAGTCACATCGATTTCACCAAAAGTCCCACTTGGAGATAAATGGAACACATTCATTAGCAACCACCAGAAACAGATCACAGCTGAAATTAAACAAGTGATGAGCGAATCTAGCAACATGGGGCTGAAACGAGTCAAGTCTTTGAGGAAGAGGAATGAAGAGTTGAAGCAGATGGATAATAGTGGAGATATTCTGACAAAGGTGACAATTCCAAGGAGTGGCAGCTTTCTCAATGCAGGCGGACTGACGAGGTATAAATCTAAAGTCCACAGGTAGGGCTTCATTATGTGCTGGTTTTTCCATGTCTGATGTGGCGTATTAATTCCGAAACGGTTCTAGGTTGAATGGTCAAGCAACTGGAGGTTCTCCTTTAGGTTTCAACGAGTTATTCAACGAATTCCGCCTTCAGGAAGGTCTACATTCGATGGATGAGATCTTAGGCGTGATCATAGATCCAGAGGGGATGTCCTTCAATGACCTCAAACCAATTTACAAAGAGTTTCTTTTGAAACTATCAGTAACATTGACTAAAGACGAGTTGTATCAACGCTCAAAGAGTATTATGAGAAGACAAAAGAAGAAGTTACTTCGAAGGAACTTCCCAAATCCACAACATAAAAAGAAAGTGGTCCTAGGTAATAAGTTTAAGAGACTTAAGCATGTCTTCCAAAAAATCAAAAAATTGGAACATCATAAAGAAATTAAGGATACGGGCAGAGAGCTAGATAAACCAATAGTTATCGAAACAAAAATCCCAGAAAGTTCAATCTCAAGTAGCAGTTATGATACTAGACAGTTTACACCAAAGGACCCAGTTGCCAAACAACGGTTGGGACATTCTCGAAAAACCGCTCGAAGGGAATTAAGACACAGTACGTCGGAGGAATCCGATTTTTTTAGTCTCAGAAAAAGGAACCGGAATCACAACAGGCACTCTTCATCCGGTTATGTCTCATGTTCAGAGTGTAGCTTTGATTCGGATACTTGTACATGTATGTCAGCTGATAAATGTTACTGCTCCTTGAGGCATCATAAAAGCTTTAAGGACCATCTTGCTAATGATGACCAGGTATCTCTAACTTGGTGTGGATGTGATACTGATTCATGTACCGATAGTAACAAGTGCTATTGTCCAATCAATGCTCCTTCTACGCATGCGCATAGTACACAAGCATTGTTGGGACATCAGAAAGTCCCTGGAACTATTTTTGATCAACTCCGACAACGTGGTATTATCCCTACCAGCGAAAGCACTGCAGATGAACCCTATAACAGAAGACTCTGCAAGAAGTATTCAAATAGCAAGTCTTCTAAGTCTTTGGAGTTTGTGCACAATCCGACTGATTATTCCGGACTGGACTATGATAAGCATTTCTGTCAACAGGAGCATATCCAGCAGCATGTTGCTCTCCAAAGGATGCAGACTCCAATTCGAAATCAGAAGAAGTCACAGGAGATTGCTGCATTGTTTGCGGACATTAAACTGTCTTCCTCGTCAAGTTCGGTGCATCAGGGTCACCAACGATTGAAGTCTAGCATATTCCAGCCTCTACAACACCCACACCGAGGACACTTTAATCTGCAACCCAACCCACACCATGATAATCTACAGTATTCCTCATCGGACTATTACAAACCTAAAGGCTTAAATCAAAGGATGATTGCAAATACCTTGTATGGGATGAATCCTTATGAGAAAACATTTGATAGTGGTGGGAGTAATATGAAGCCAGGAATGTTTGGAGTTGGTTTCAAAGCGAACAATCATCTCTACAGCACTAAAAATGGTCTCTATACTATACAAAGTCAAAGTGACGAAAGTAGCAACGGCAGAAAGGATTTTGCTAGAAGAAGTGGGGCTAGCAATGACGTAGGTCACGGAGGACATGCTTCGCTATTGAGAACAGGATCTAAGGGATCTGGAGGTCTTCAAGGTTGTCCAAATATTCAAGGACATCGTGTTCAACAAATGGTAGCTAGAGTGCAAGGTGGATCAACTTTGGAGAATTCTCTAGGGTATCTACCTTGAATACATAAACTGACTTAATTCTAAGAAATCATCGATTTTCAACTAGATTGTTTTATCTTAAAATAAATTAGGTGTTGTAATGAGTAATAATTGAAAGTTGTATTTATACAAGATGTTTCGTAAACTTGTAAAATAAAATCTCGAAAACATCGAAATCTACTGAAATTTCTAAAACGGCAACTTTTCGAAATATCTTGTATAGATTGTTGTCTAACACTCATAAGTTTGGGAATGAAGTGATGGGATTTTCTATATACTGGGTGTTGTGATTTGTTAATTATTTACTTAGTAACAATTATAGACGCTTTTTGAGTATTTCAAAGGCGTAAATGTTCAGTAAAGTTCATAAACTTAGATTGTAAGTCAAAGCAGTTTTCTTTGATTAGATTAAGGTTTAATTGAAGAAAGCACTTTTTATTATATAGGTATATAATTTGGTATACCGGTAATTATTATTGTTTAGGTTTTTACGTTCGTCTGTGGTTTAAGCTAGTATTTGTGTGCAATAAGAATTAAGCATCGTGCAATATTTTTGTTACTTAAGCAACTTAATTGATAGGTAAAATCAAAGGAACTCAATGTGCAATCTTTTATAGTCGTCTTAGTAGTAAGTGAAAGCAATTAAGTAGTTTGTTAGATTAAGTCTCTGATGTGACAATTACTTAAAAATAAGTGCAATATCTCTTAACACGAAGGTTTATTTCTGTAGTGAATTCTGTTTAATGATTAATCTCTATATGAGTTTATTTTTTGATTGTTCAATGAGTCTTATTATTGTTTAAAATTGTTTTGTTTGCGTTAAAAGAATAATATAAGTTTTAACCTAAAGCATGTGATTATTGCAGCAAATAATTAATTGAAATGCATATCTAATTCTAGGAGCGGAGCCTACTAACGGCAGACGTCACCATGATTCTGTCAATTTCCGCAATTTTTTCAAATTTCTCGACAATTGATTAAGTGTTGTGTCTGAAACTTTACTCAGTCCATTTTTGCAACACTTTTTAATCATCGCTCTTAATTTTGGGTCAAAATTTGGGATATTGTGGAAGTTAGGTGGGATATGTCTAAAGGGGCGGAGCTAAGGCTACGGTTGACGTCACAACCAAGTACTTCTGTCAAAAATTCGCGTCATTCTCAAATATCTCAACTGGAAATTAACTTTCAGTTCTTCCCTGCCGTTTCATGAAAACAATAAATATTTATCTTTATCTCCAGGTAACTGTGGAGAACATTTAAAAATTTGACTTAAGCCCCATAGAAGCCACAAAACACACAACTATTGAAGATATTTCTTTATTCTCAATATTTGGTTTTCATTGTCTTAGCTTTTAAAATGATATTTATCTAATTTGCGGTTTTTTACAAGTCTTATTTAATCATAATCATATTTCTTTCTCTTCCATTCGTTAATTACATCATTTATTATCTTGAAAACTAAACTTTAAATTGATTAACTATACCCAAAAATTAAACCTCAATCAATCTATTATTACTTTATCATTAGTACCATATTTGACTTAAGTCTACTTAAGTCTATTTATTACTACTTAGTTATTAATCATTGGTTGTTGTTATCGACTCTCTAATACTACATGGATCGTACGATATTAACATCTTTGACGCATTAATTGAGCCAATACCAACACTTTTAGTTCAGACCATCTACTTCCGGCCTCAACATCAACCTCCTTCGTTTATAATTTGGCACCTTAAAAACGACTATATTACTTATTGATGTAAAAATCACAATTTTTGTGTTCTTCTTTAAATGTCCAATAAGTAGGAAATTCTCTTTATTATATAATATACATGTGCAAATATGGAATAGTATCAACTAATATCTACCCTTAGTTATAGGACATGACTAATTGTTGTTAATTCGTTAATAAATTGTTCTCTAGAAGGATGCTAATTTTTCCTTCTTGAATTTAGTGTACTATCACATGGTTATCATTTGTTAGCTTAGATGATAATTAATATTCCGCAATATAATCTCAACTTCCGCTTGTTCACTTCTGGCTTAATGGTAATAAATTATCACAATAACAAAATATCAGTCCCTTCGATGATAATGCACCGTCGACGACACTGACCCGGAAGTATCCACACTAGCTCCTCGCGTAAACCTTCTCCTAATGGGCCTAGTAGCACTCGGGTCCAAACTAACCGATCGTCTTTGCTGCCTCATTTCAGCTGCCAACATCTCCACCTCCCAATTGTTTGAAGAGTTCTCAAACTCGCCGGATTCATAACCGGGTTCTGGTTCGGAAGAATCGCCACCACACTCAGATCCTGTATCTGTATTGGAGTCTATCTCGAGGATGATTTCATCAGTAGGTCCTTGCCAGATTGGTTGCGGGTACAGTGTTTGAGGCAGGTGTTGCAATTCAGATGATTCGTTCCGGTTCAGTTCGTCCCAGGAATGATCATGACCGGAAACAATCGTTTCAATCGAGTCCTATAACAGAGAAGTGTTAGTCGTAAATGTAGGATGGTTGGTGCAAGTCGATACCGTATAGGAATCATCAGTTGCCTTCTCCAGTTCCTGAATGTGCTCTCTCAGCTGTCCAATGGTCTCATCGCGTTCCTTTAATTCCTCTTCTAGTTTTAAAAGACGTTGTTGATATTTCTCCTGCATGTCTTGAAGATGTGTGCTCATGACCTGCTTGATAGCCATGAGAATATCAGCAAAATACTGCTGTTCTTCATCTAGGGATCCTGAAAACGCCACTTGTAACAAAGCTTGCTCTTCTGCAACACAAAACCTACCTTTATATTTCACTTGGTTAGACTCTGAAGTAATAATTTGCACATTACACTTCTCCTGTTTGTCTGAAAGTGCTTCATCTTCTAATCTGGTCTTAACATCCAAATCGTTATTTCCTGGACCTTGTGTCCCATTGGACGGAAGTGGTGGTGGCATTACGCTTGTTACATTCGTTACCGTGATATTTGTTAAATTTGATACATTATTCTCTATTTGGGAATATTGCGTATATGGTGGATACTGATACATGTCTTCAGCATGACTTTGGTTATGCCCATGTGACATACTTTTGATCAATGGTGATGTCGGTAAAGAAGTGGTTGTGGTTATAACTGGTGATGTTAGAAACGGGAATGATGTTGTAGTGCTTTCTTCGAAACTTCCTCCTCCTACCAAAACATGCGCTACTCCACTTAAAGCGTTCCCGCTATTCGGTGGACTTGGTAGAGTATTCCTATTAAAAGTAACACTCTTTGACAACTTCGAATGTCTAGCTGCATAACCTTCGATTGTGGGTGCTCTCATTAGTTTCCTAAACTCTGTTGAATTCCGCTTTTCAGGCATTGCTGTTGTAGCAGGTGGAACTTCTTCAGATAGTTTCTTCAAAATAGACTTCAAGTTTCTTCGTTCTAAGGTCTCATTACTTTCAGTGCTTGAATGCAGAGGTGAAAGTACCAAGAAGCGTTCCATTGCATGATGCATAGTACTACCTTCAGACCTACTTCTCGTAAGATGGTCACTTGATTCCTCTTTATCAGAGATATCTAAAGAGCAAGACCTCGTCTTTATAACGGTTTCTAATTCTTCTAATTTTTGGCGTTCATTGAGAATCTTCAGCTTCTTAACAAACGGTAACCCACCATACTCGGGACTAAGATCATCAATAGACCTATATTGCTTATTACGCTGGGTTAGAATTAATCTGGTCCTACTGTGTTTTTCTACTGGTTTATATGGAGTTTTCGATGTTTTTTCTTCTTTCCTTGCAATAAATATAGTGGAATCTTCAGAAAGTTTCTTTAAACTATTCAAAGATGAACTTGTAGATATTTGTTTCTCTGTACTATCTCTAACAATAGCCGCTTTCTTTAGTTTAGACCAATGGGCTTCGGACTTATCATCTTTATTCTCTCCATCTTCTTCTTTTTTTCTATTTATTGTAATCTCTTTGATAATTTCACCTTCTATTGATTGTAATGAATCCTTTGGAGATTCCTCAACAGAAGGTTCTGGAATATCTTTCAAAGCTTGATGATGTAGCAGATGGTGCTCTTTCGTCTCCTTCAATTGCTTCAATTTCTCTCTAAAAGACACTTTAGTCCCTGATTTTGCTATCGAAGTAGTCAACAGATTCTTATTAGTGGTCACTGCACTAGAAGATGTTGTTACGGAATGCGTCGATAGAGTTGTTGGAACCCTACTAGTAGAAGCTTGTTGATTGGCCTTCTGAGCTTGCGCTGCTTTATCCTCCTTTGCTTTCAACAGTAGTAGTCTTTGCAGCAAAGGTAACCCAGCTCCAATTATTTCCTGTGATTCATCTGAGCTACCTCCAGCTGAGCCTACTGTGCCCCCACTTGGTGGAGGGCTTTTCACACTGGCTGGAGATGGACTATGTATCATAGTTGAACTGTTCACTTTTTCTTCATGTTCTTGTTTCTCTTTGAGAAGACGTAATCTTGACAATAGAGGTAAGCCAGCTCCAAGTGGAGATGTTACCTTTTCGAAACCATCAATATCTGTGTTTCTTTTGTCTTCGTCTTGGGATAGTTCATGGGATTTTACGCGAGGCATTCGTTTCAAAACACCTTTATTGTCTCGTGGTTCTTTACTCAAACAGAGAGGTTGTAATTCAAGTGATTCTTGACTCTTACGATGGGTCCTGTTTTTTCGCAGTGCATTGCGAAGACCTTTTGCTTCGTTTCTTATCTTGTCGACAAGACCTTTACCATCAGCCATCTCTTTTTCTTTTTGGTATTGTCTAGCAGAAGCTTTGACCTCCATAAGGCGTTTGCGACCAAGTGCTTGGAGAATCTCTTGGGCTTCTGGATAATCCTTCATTGCAGCAAGAACATCTTCTCTTGATAAAGAGAACAGTTCGGAGTAGCCTACTGATCGAACATCAGCTGTACGTCTATGGAACCAGCACAGAATTAAGAAATTATTACACAATTAGACACCGAATTAATACTTACTTGTTAAGACCATCTAGATTTAATATTCCGATTTCGCCAAAAAAATCACCGGCTTTCATTGTAGTCAACACTTTCCCTGCTTCGCTAAGAACCTCCAATATACCATCAGCTATGATAAACATCTCTCTTGCTACCTCTCCTTTTCTACATATTGAATCTCCTGGAGTAAAGATATAAGCCTTCATTTTAAGAACTAAATCTCTGAGAAATTCCGGTTGACATTCTTGAAATATTGTGACCTTCTTAAGAACGCTAAGGTTTACATGTAGAGCTAGTTCTGTTTTAAGTTTGTCGGGGAGGAGACCCAACGCGGTATTAATGTCACCACCGCCTTGAATTCTGCCTCTGGACCACGAGTAATCGTACCATCTTAAGACACGACGCTTCATTCCACCAGGTACCTGAAATTATCTTCCAATTACTACCGCATTTGTTAACATTAAAATTGAAAGAAACTGGCGTTGGTAGTTTCGGAGATTACCTTATGATGCCTCATGTATGTTTTCGCACCGTCCAGGAGCCGTTCAAATTCGAGTCGATTGGCATTCCTGTTTGTTATCACATTACCTACTTGACCTTGAAAGCACCGAAGGAACGATACAAAATTCTGCATAGTAATGCTCACGCGTGACTTACCAACTATTGTAGCAAATATAAATACACCTATCAAATAAGAAACGATTGTGAACACATATCTGCAACAAGAAATAATCACAGAATCAGAACCGAAGCAATTCTTATTGATGCAGAATCAAAAAGAAAGGGTAAAGGGTCCTTCCTTCAATTCTAGAATTAGTTTAGGAACATTTTAATTAGTTAAGGTAATTCAGAATAGGTGAGACAATTGTGGACGGCCCTTTAGTCCTAATTTTGATTCTGTGTTTGCAAATAGAAGAGTTACGTACCCCTCGTTATTGTTGAATTGTAGCAGACGCGATTTGACACCACGGCGCGGCAAGGACCTGGGGCCGTCCACCGAATTTGTTTTTCTGCATATAATTAATAATAATTCTGAGATATTCTCAATTTTTTTTAGCAAAAACAGCTTCGTGCTTAGTTATTGAAATTAATTCGGAGATTGTTTTTGTTCAAGTTGCATATAAAGAAGGTACTTACTCGGCGTTGGTTTCCGGCGTGGGCAAATCACCTATTGTGGTCAATGTCAGAGTGGACCAGTATAAAGAGCCCAAGTATTTGCGCGTTAATGTTGCATAGTCTCCTGGTCGATACGGATATACCCAATCACCCTAGAGCCGCAGAATTTTTAGTATTCTATTAGTGCACGGACACAAGACCATACCTGAAATCCTTCAGCCTCCGAAAGGAGAAAATAAAAGCATCCAAACCAATGGGCCAAGATGAGCAGAATATGAATGAGGTTCACTACACGCCACAGATTCGGATACACCGTGCGTGATTCAACCATGTAGTAATAATTCACCGCGCGATAAACCTAAATCACATTCTGTAACATTGTCTTCCTAGCTGCTATTCGGTATTACCTTAAAAAATCTAGGAAACCTCAACAACGGCTGTGGCCCGAGATGGATCTGTAGCAAATCTAACGGGCACAACGCGGCGAGATCAAGGAGGAAGGCACGTGACGTCAGGTAATGCTTAGCCAACTTGCGAGAGTCGTAAACCATAAGGCCCTGCTCTAGGTATCCAGTCCGCAACTGGACCACCACATCCAGAATGAAACAGAGGTCACTGAGACAATCGCATGCCAGCCAGAATCCACTGAGAAGGGCTTGAAATTCGGGGAAAGACTGTCGGACGATCAACGTCCACAAATTATAGAGCACCGAGATGGTCAAGACCAGCAGCCAGTAGAAGTAAAAGTTCTCGTCGGGGTTCACTACTGAACGCGGTTGTTTCCGGCGGGCACGTCTACGACGAGTTGTGGTGCGTTCGGTGGTGCCACCTTCACTTCCTGTGTCTTCAACTGTCTCCTGCGCTTCGGGGATCTGCCGGCTGGAGAAGCGTTGCAGAAAAGAGTCTTCTCTTTTTAAAGGTGGTTTCTGAGAAAAATAAACAACCGTACAAGGTTATCTTGACGTCGGGATATTATTCTGTATCTAACTGACTTTCTGTATAGCTGATGATATTTGCACCGTAGTTCGAAGTTTCATCCATCGTTGATTTGACTTAGTTCTGTAACACACAAACTCTGAATCAATGCTAATGCGCATTTCTTCTACTTCGCGCGTTCAATGCTTGCAGAAATATTCAATAAATTGAAACAGTTTGAAGACACACTTAGTAATAAAACGCAGTCTTTAAAGTAAAAGTCGAAAGAAGAGTCATTCTCGTTACGAAGAGACATTCAGAATGTATCTTGATAAATATGCAAATACGCCCAAAAGACAACCCGGCCAACATCCACAAAGAACAAAGACACTACAAGTTGTAAATGACAGATGGCGTTGTCAAGAATTGAATTGCTATGTAAGAATACAAAAGGTTTGCAGGCATAGTAAGCAAAGACCTCTTGATCTTCCGCAGCGTGTGATAGTACGCCATGACGGCGCGCAGATTCTTCCAGGATTGCGTCGCAGGATTTTTGCTAGCGCGCCGCTCGTCCTCGTCTTGCTCGTCATCCGCAATGGGCCTGAAACGAGTTGCGACGTCACGACAACCAACAATACGGCCAGACATACCAACTATCGACAATTAAAAACAGCAAGATGTCATCCATGATGGGCGTGACGTAAAATACTAGCAGCTACAAAAATGTAAATTACTCAGTCAATTAATTAATTAATGCTCTAAGTCATATAATTACCTCTGTACATACGTCTATTTTAATGTATGTATTATACTACAGTGATTGGCTATATCTTAATTTGGATGTGGGCGTAAGTTAAACAAAGAGGCGTGGCTAACTCTATCTAGGGTTTGTTGTTATGGAACGGTATACTAAATACTTACTCGACACATCTCTGTTCTGGAGTTTTGTAATCGCTGTTCTCGTCGTTGTTTGCATATGATGATTCATCATCTTCTTCCTCTCTGCTGGTATTCTGTGAGCGTGGCGATTGGAGGGGCGTCGCGGCGTCGTCGGAGCTATTACCATCCGCTCTACCTCCAGCCACACCTGCACAACTTGTACTGGTGTCATTGCGCGAATCACCTTCGCTGGGCGGATCAATCTGCAAAAAACATAAATTTTTTAATATTATTCTTGCAAATGCGCATTGATGATCATTTGACCAGGGTATACCAAAAAAAATCTAATGTGTGAGTGCTACGTGAGATCAAAGCCGCAAGAGTCATGCCAACCTGCACATGAATAATTAATGCATTAGAGTCCGCACAACCTCCAAATCGTTATATATATATAGACTCGCGCTGTCAAAGCTCACTGCAGGATGTCCAATTAAATACCAAAAATAGCCTGCGTGCTAATCAATAGTTCATAAGAGTAATAACGTTGTTTTAAAAATAATATTACCCAATTATGACACATTTGTTATGCAACATTTCATGTTTCATTGACATCCTTAAAGGTTCTTTATCAAAAGAAAAAAACTAAGAAACACTGTAACTAAAAAAATAATGATTGATTGATTTTCTATACCATAAGACTAAATCCAAACATGTTGGCAACCATTGCAGGCGGTGTGCTTGGCATCCTGCGCACGCCAATTGCACGCTGATGGTGGAGGTGCCGGTGGTGCACATGATGATCATGACGGGTTGTCATTCTTGGCGATAAAAAAGCGTGGCAAACGCTGTTTGCTAAAGGTGTGCGCAATGCAAATAAAACACCAAAAATTGATATGCAAGCAGAGGCAAAAAGTATGAACATGATTTGCATGCGGATAATGTGTACTTAAGGTAATTATAGTAATGGCTAACAGTAGTTTTGATAGTCGTTGCAGTCATTATCATTCCGATTATTTTCCATTTTGCATTTCTTTGATTTGATCCAATTTGATTAAAAACTTTAATAATGTGATTGAAAATTTTGTGCGCCGATGTAACTTAATTGAATTGGAAATTCAGTTGCAATGCATTATCCGTTAGTATTCTTTTGTGCATTGTCACACAGATGTGTATTTTGAAATGAACGGGCATGATTGAATCAACAGACTCTGTTCGCATGTCGAATCAAATTGTTGAAATACATAGAGTGTGTAATGCATTTGACAAAATTTGATATATAAGTATACCAAACTAAATTTTATTTTTTATTTTCTTATTGTTTTATTTTAAAATTTTGTTTATCAATAAATTTTAAATTAAAACTTATTATTATTTGGTGAGTAGTAGAATTAAGAGAGAGTGTTTATTAAGTTTAACAGAACTGCCGTTCTTTATTTCAACATTTTATACGGCAAGAATAAAAAGGAATCACGAGAGTACGACGAGGTCACGAGAATACAACAATAAATACATAAAAGTATTGAAAGGAAATAAAAAGAATTTAAATAATTTAATTTGGTATAAGTTTATAAACAGCCATTCCATCGTCAGATTATTACAAAATTATTAATTTTGTTTAATAAACAAATAAAATAATCAGCAAGTAAAATATATAATGCATAATTTTAGTTTGCAATTGTTTAAGTTAGATGCAAACATTTAAATATAGTTCAAATATAGTTGAAACCAAATAGACTTTAATTTCAATTTAATTTGCATTTTTAATAAACATTTTGCATAGTATATAAGAATATTATATAATCATTGTCATAAACATAAAACCAAAAATTTAATGTTCAGTTTCATACTCAAATTTTAAGTACAAGCAGAGTTTATTAACAACACAAGATTATAGTAGAAAAATAAACATAAATTATTTATTATTTTAATTATTATCTAGGTATTATTTAACTAAATATAAATTAGTTTAAAAATTTTACTAAAATTGTGTTGTTGATTTTGTATGAGATTAAGGTTAAAAGATTATATTATATTTTGATTGATTGATTATAAAATCAAGAATAAGTGTTCTAGTATTTTCTAGTGCTTCTTAATTAAATCTTTTGTATTCTTTAAATAATTAATAGTTTATTTGTTTGGGAATTAAAAGAATCAAAAAAATTGAAATATAATTTGCATAAAATATTAATAAAGCTTTCAGAAAGAGAGAATTGAGACAAACTTACTAATAGAGTAAATTTAACCTTTTTCATTGGCACCATGTTTTTTTAACTATTTATCTAATCTAAAAGTAATCCTTACAACTAATGATAACCGCTTTATAGAAACATTACGTCCCTTATAATCTGCAACAATTTGTGTAATTCGTAGTTATTTATTCAATCAATAACCATTTAATTAATGTTTTTTTTTTCTTATTTAAACAACATTATAATTTACTTCTTCAATATTATGCACTTTGTTTAATTCTTAACTAAGCAATAATTTACGGTTTAATGGATTTCTTTAAATATAAGGCAAAGCGTAATCCTCTTTTATGATTCTATCAATAATTCAACATTGTCAGTGTCTTGGCGTATTGATTGTATTCATTCTTAATGTTACCCTCAAACTACAAATTACAAATTAAAAATTAAAGAATTACAAATTAATAAAGTGAAAAATTTCAAAGCATTTGTTAACTAATACTTAATACACATACTGTTAAAATTTAAGATTTATCCTCACTTATTATCTCAATAAACTCTCTTAAAATTTATTTTAATTGTTATCAAATATTATGTTTAGTGTAAATCTTTAACATTAAATAAAGCGTTATTTTAAAATTAAAACCAACTGTTTCTTTAAAATTAATAAACAATTTTTGCGTTTGTTGTTTTTTTGTGGTTGACACTGCTTTAAATTGTTTGTTAAATTGACAATACACGATGAAAATTTTACGTCTGTTGAACCAGCCGCCTAGTGTCTAACTGCGCGTTTCACATTTCCCAGCAGGACGCGATGGCAGCACGTGCATTACCTCCACCAGCTCTCGACCCTGCTGAACTTGTACTTACTGACATAGATTCAAACAATATATATATTTTTTATTTTCCTTTTTCCTTAAAAATTGCTAAAACATATTTTTTATTATAATTTATTTTTTAGGTTAGAAAAAATAATAAATGTGTTTTAATTAGTATTTCTTTCTTTGTATGATGTTTTAACAATTATGATTAGATATTAAACAACAAATGTGAGTTTTAGATAAAGATTTTTAACTGGATTGTAATGGTGGAGGCGCTAGGAATTTACGAAATGTTTACAAATAAAAGATAAACAGTCGTGGCACTTATTTATATCCTATCTAGTTTAATACAAATAAAATTTGTAAAAACAATTATTTATGTGTTACAATAGTAGCCGTTTTTTAATTACTACGTTTTGATTCAATTCAAGTAAAATTCTCGAGCAAGAAAGATAAACTAGGATACTTATTTCCTAAGAACTAAAAACTATAGATTAAAATACAAATATTGATTTATATTTTTTAAATTAAATAAATTTTATAATTAAATTTCAGCTAGAATTAAAGAAAAGATGAAAACTGAAGTTGAATTTAATTTAGAAATTGTTCATGGGGAACTTGCGTATTTTGACATTTAAATCTATAATGTTTGCGTTATACAAGTTGTTATTTTCAAATGCATTGCATTCACAACAAACAATTTAAATGTAAATAAAAATAACTGTTTTGTAAATCTCTTATTCAACGTACCAATTTCAATATTTTCTCCAACCCACATTATATTAGATAATATACAAAGTTTTATATGTGGAAATTATATTTCATATTCTACAAACAACTAGGTTATATTGTGTATCTACGTAAATTTAGGTAAAATTTAATACGTAAAGTTTAGAACGCATTAGTCAAGATTGATGTACAGATAATAACTGGATTAATGAGATATATTTTATGTATATATACAAATTTATTTGTATAGATAACTTTTAATACACTATTAATAGGTCTATCTGTTTAAAAACTAGTTATGAATTTTAGAATTAAATTAATTTTAGTATTGTTAATAAAACGCGTAGTTTTAGGTAACAAATTGATATTTTGAGTGCATTTAAAGTAGGTAGTGGAATAATGAATTTTTTAGAAAATCATTTATATTGTGCATTTCAGCGTGATTTAAAACAAATAAAATAAAATTATTACAAAATTATTTCTTAAACATTAGTGTTTCTCCAAGTTTTAGAAGAAACTTAGCTTAAAAAATCATTTGCAGAAAATTGCTATAAGATTAAAAAAAGTTATTAACTTTTATATAAAAAATATTTTGAGTTACTAATATATTTACAAAAAAAATAATAATAAAAGAATTGGGCATCTAAAACATCTTATTTATGAGGTAGTAAAACCTGTTTGTTATTAGTCTAAATTAAATTCTTACATATGCTTTATTTAATATATATCTATGTTTATAAAAAACAATATTAAACAATAATACATATGTTATTTTGGTTGGCTAATAATTGCCTTTAATTAAGTTAGCAAAAAATAACATTCTATCAACGTAATTTATTGTTTGTTTTTTTTTTTTATTTCTTTACACGTATTTAAAAAAAATTATTTACATTATTGTAAATTTTTATTAATTTGTATTTTATTTTTATTAGTATAATTATTATACTTTTATATTATTCTAACATCTGTCAGAAGTTTGACTAAACCAAATATTTTTTGTAGGATTTTTGCATTTGCTTAGGATTCTCTCTCAATTAAGTCATGGCATAAATTAGATCTTAATTTGATGAGTTAATTTAGTGCTGCTTTAATTAACAACTTTCTTTGCAAGCATTTCCAATTGGGAAAACTTGTGTCAAGCGTAAAATTGCAAATTAGAAGATAAATGCGAAAGCAATTAACAAATTAATTTCTTTTCTATTCTAAATTTATCTAAATCTGTTTAAATTAAGTTAAAACAACTATTTTCTTTATTAAACATTAAACCAAATTTAAATCACTCGTTTTATATCTCATTTATAGTTTTCAGAATAGCACAGTTTTGGTGTGTTTTTATTTTGTTTATTTGTGTGTTTGCAGAATTTAAGACGTAGTCTTGCAGTCAAGATGCATTGCATATGGCTATACTAAGGCAAAATAAAATTGCTAGGTCACCAGATATCGATTGGTAGTGATGTACTAATCTGATGGTTTTAAACGTCAAGTCAAACGTTTATTAGGATTCCTATCAAGCAGATACAAGGTTTGCAAACTAAGTATTAAAAAATTGGGTTGCATTGAACATAAAAAAGAAAGCAAATGTAGTTTAGGATTAAACAAAAATATTAATTTTTTTAACTATAAATATACAAGCAGTAATAATATTTAAAAGGAATATAAATAATTATTTATTTAATAAAAATGTACAAATTAAATTAACTAATGCTTAAAAAATTGTTACTGTTTTTAGAAACAAAAATATGGTTGATATTGAATTGTTTATTTATTCATAAATGTAGAGTTATTCCTAAATTTTTTAATTTACAGACACAATTTTAAGAAAAATATTGTTTGTTTGAAAACAAAAATATTAAACTATTTTATGAAATTCAGAAGATATAAACAAAAAATTACTAAACAAAAACAAAATTTAATTTAATAAAAAATTTTATACATGTTTCTAACCATAATATTTTTTAAATTACAATTATTATATTTATTCTTAAATTTTTTTTAAAAATTAAATTTGAGTAACATGGCGCCTTCTATAGTGCATAACTCCAACAATAAAAATCAATATAAATCCCAGAACTCTGTAAACCCCTAACATTTTCCAATATTTTCCTTGTTATCAACTATATTTTTCCGCATTTCTCCCAATAATGATCCGTTGCATTCACGCATACATCGCACATTAATTAAATCCGTTTGCCATTTATTGCACTTCCATGATTTTCATGCAATTTGTAGCGGGAAATTACAAAGCCTCCACTCTCAATAAACTCGTGAATTTCAACACGTTGGAATAGAGTCAGGAATACTTTGCATGCTATCATTTAATTATCAGCCAGATTATGCTGTGAATGCCCATTTCATGTGCTGGCGGCACATATCTACATAGAAGGATATGTTTGCTTGTTTACCATATGCGGCTATCCTGTACGTTTTGAGTGTGAGTGGGTGCACTCCTCTGCAAATGTTTGGTTAGCAGGAAGTGCCAGCAAGCACGTACTTGTGCTCGGACACTTGCAATTAGTTTATTGCGGACTTTAAAGTGTGTTCTGAGAGGCAATTGGCTAGCGATTTGCAATCAAGCTGTACGATAAATTAAATACTCGGGTATTAGATTGAGTACTTTATTTAGAGTTTCATTACCTGGAATCACTGATAAACACTGCAGGGCAAAAAAACTGTAGTTTTACATTTGATAAATTATTCATAAATGCAATGCGTTATTTTACAAAATTATTTATTAAATAAATGCCTTAAAAGTTTGAAAATGTACTCTAATAACAGCAAATCAAAAATTTTTTTTTATTTTTTTATATTCAATATACATTATTATAACAATATCAATATGATGTTTCATTTTTTAAAAAGTGTAGCCATTTTATCTGGTTTGTTAGTCTGCAAGAAATTACAAGATAAGATGGTAGAAGGTTGGTTGAATCAGGAATACAAGGCGGGTATGTTTGGGTTAGTAATTGTGCTAGGATATACCGAGTAAAACTCATTCTGGGAAATCTCGATATGGGACAGTTGACAGAATCCAATTATTGCTAATCGAGTGTCTTGCTACTGTGTTATCTTGCTTTATTTTTTCTAATTATTGCCTTACAGCATTTGTAAGAATGTCACATTTTGTCGACAAATCCATGAATATTAAATTAGTTTCTCTCATCCATACATTTAAACTATTTTCTAAAATGTAATAATATTAGTTGAAGACAATCCTATTAGCTGTTGTATTTTTAAAGCTCAAAAGAATGTGTCTGTTTAAAAATAATAAGCTTTACAATAGTTTCTCTTTATAAGTGTAGTGTTGTTTGCAACAACTAAACTAAATAAACTTTTATAGAAGAATAATGTAATAATAAATACAAAATAAAGTTCTGGAATTATAAAAAACTCAAAAATAAATTATTGGCGTAAAAACATTTTGTGTTGAGCTTGTACGAAACTATATTAATATTCTAATAAAAACTCTAAATTATTCTAAACCAAAAAATCTTATTTTAAATTTTCAATATAGAAAATTAGAAAGATAATAGTTGAAAAACATTTTTTTAACTTTTGTTGTTTTGTGAGTGAGGAAAAAACTCTAGATAATGTAATTAATAAATAATAATCTATTTACAATAAATTTATTTCTTTTCTTAAAATTTGCACAAAATTTTTTACCATCACATATTATTACTCTGTTGATATTTAATATTTTATTACTTTTGTACACTATTTTAGAAACTTGTTTGCATTTTAATTTATTTTCTCTAATGTAATGTATCCAATGTGGAATAAACTTTGTTTCTAAACTAGTGCATATATTGTAAAAACTAAAAGTATCTTAGTTAAAAAACATCTTTTTAACTTTTGTACGTTTAGAGCTAAAGAAAAAATATGTTGTATAGAAAAAGTACACAGTAATTTTTTACTTTAAGTTGTAATGTTTGCTTTTAACAAAACTTCAAAAAGTAAAAGAAGCTGTATAATGACACAATCGTCCTTAAAAAAATTCTCTTTTTGTTAAAAACATTTTCATTTGTGCTTAAGTAAACCTTAACATTTCTAGCAAAATTCAGTTTTCTTCTTTCACACACTTATTAAATATAATTGACTTAACCTAACCCTTAAAATTCCTGAATTTACTTTTATTTACTTTTCTGACTTTACTCATTTCTGTATGCAATATTATTCAATATTGTATTTTATTCTCTTCTGCATTTACTATTCATCTTGACTTTCTATATTTGCACATGCTGACGATGCCGGCTTTGGTGGAGTGCTCATCGATCAAAAGACTTTCTCGAGTTTCCTCTCGCATATCCTGGAATATTTTTTTCCATCACACGCTACTGCTTATGTCAGTATTTGCACTTGTCTTTGCTGTTTGAGAAATTACAATTTCTAACAGGATCATGCGGATAATACTATCAAGAAAAGCAATATATCATTGTAATCATTTTTCACATTTTATCTCAGCAAGGAATGAAATTTAAGCAAAGAATAAAATCAAAGTAAACAGACAAGAAAAAATACAAAAAAATAAATGTTCATTTAAAGCAAATTGTAAATTAAAATTTTATTAACATTTTTAACGCATTAATTGTCTTAAAACTATTATAGTTTAGTTTGAGTTTTAAACTTCTAAAATTTCAAGTTTAATCTTTACAGAAAATTTATTACCCTATTGTAAAAGTTAAATATCTTTAACGCAATTAAAAAGATTTTACGATCAATCAAATTGCTTTTTGTTATTTGAGCTGAAGAAAAAAACAATAAAACTTCATTTCTAGATTTTTTAATTTAAACTAAATGACTCTGTAAAAAAACAATATAATCTATAATAATTTTTAATAGGAAACAAAATATATATCTAATTTCCAATGAAACTAATTGATTTAATTTTTTCTTAAAAAAGTTAATTTAGAGAAGTAGACTATCAGAATAATATCCTTTATAGGCGTGTAATTTTTTTATGATATCCTAACACACCTACTGTCTATTTGTAAGCTTGTAATTCAATACTGAACATTTTCTAATTTCACTTTTCACTTCCTTAGATTCGTCACTTTCAATTTCCGTTTTCTAAATAATTCCAACTTCTTAGAAGACATGCAAATGTTACTGTTTATTGGTAAAGTGTTTGAAGATGCGTCTTAATATTGCTACCATAAAGGATAATGTAGAAAAAGGGGAAGAAAGTCAGAAACCATAGCAAAGTTTTTGATCGTTTGACCTTTTCTTGAACCGGGTGACCTTTACTAATGTTTTATTATTATAAAATTTTACCGCTTATAATTTATTACCAGACTATTAAATTTACATTTTTCTAATTCTGTTAATGTAGTATTTTTTATCGCTTGATTTTGGAGGGTTTCTTTGAAATCAAACCTTTTAATAATTTGCTTCTCTAACTTAGAACATTTTCTTCTGTTTTTTTCCAACTTGTTAATAATTTTTTGTTTTTTTTACATCTTTGGCAGCTTATTACATTGCAAAGTAAATTTTACGTGCTAGCCGTGTAAAAAGACCGAAAACTTCACCAACGATGGCAAAATTAAATTTCTTGTTCTCAGTCACAAAAGAGATGTTTTTAGTACATGGCACAAATTTTAGAATATACATGAAAAGCATAAACTGAGCTATTATTTAAAAAAAATTACTGAAAAATTATTTATTGAACGTAGGAGAAGAAAAATAAGAAGAAAACTAATTAGAAATAGTAAAAAATATAAAAGAATTGATTAAATTCTAAAAAAGAAACTAAAAATTTATGATATAACATAACATATATATCAAAAAAAATTTTGTTTAATTTTTCAATCCAAATTATTACGTGCCATATTTTTATCCAATAGTAGACAAGAAAAAATTTATTAAAGTAAACAATTTTTAAATAAGTAACCAAGCTGGAAATAATTGTAAAGACTAGATGCAGACATGGATGACCTAAAGTAAAACAATCGAAGATAATAAAATAGAGAACGTAGTAGAATAAATAGAAGAAACAAGGGAATAAGAAAACAAAAAAGTAATTCATTTAGTACCACTATAATAAAATATTTTAATTAGTTGATTGCCAGAGTAGTAATAATGTGTATAAATAGAATTTCAATATTTAGTGGTTTGAATGTTAGAAGAGTTACAATATTAGTTTTAAACATAAATTTTTAATTGTATTAATTATAAAATTACAATTACCATTTGTTTGAAATTATATGCAAGAGATAACAATAACACAAAACATCTGTGACAGGCGGCCATTTCTAGAGTTTATAAATTATGCAAACGTTGATTTAAGAGCGTTTAATTTAGCAAATTAGAGTCAATTGATGCCAGTTATTATTCTAATAATCAATCAAATGATTACAAAAAATTCTAGCAAAATATTTAGGCGATTGAGTGAACATCGCTTAAGGTGGCAAATTAAAACTTGTTATTCTAGATAAAGAAGGTTGTACAATTAAATTAGATAATTAGGAAAATGAGAGTAAAATTATATATTTTAAAATAACGATTGCCATTTTCTCTCTCTTATTAAGCAACTCAATTTTGAAGCAGACATCTTCAACAACTTCGAACTGCCTCAACTTAAAAACCTAACATGCTGTAACTTATAAAGTGGCGAATTTACGAATATTAATGCAAATAAAAAAAGAAAACCATTATTTTCTAGATTTATTGAAACAGACATTCAAAGTTGACAGATTATTTTATTGCATTATTGTTTTATTGCAATGTAAGTATCAAATAAAAAAAATGCTCAGAATACAATAACGACTTTGTTAGTCTTGTGATTGCTATGAACAAAAAGTAAAAAAATATAACTTAAAAATACCTCATTGAAAACAAGTTTTTATCTAGATGCCTATCAAGAATCAGATTAAAAGACGCAAGATTTAGGTACCAATCCCAATTATTGTTGGAAATTACCAGGGTTATTATTAGTAGTCATTAGGACTAAATTCTGTGAGAGTATATATTATATTGACTTTACTTGCAGCAAGATTGAAAGCCGATTAAATTTATTAAAATTGATTCTATCTGCAACCACCACTCATCTGATGTTATCCTTTTATTTCAAATTAAATATTATTAAAAAAATACTTAAACAACATGTTCCAGGTTTTATTTTTCTGTTGGTAGTAATCCACAAATAGGGATCAATTTAGCACGGATGTTAAATGATGGTTTGAATTACATAATTAAAAATAAAATCATTTTATTGGTATAAAATAAACTCGGATACTTTTTTGTTTGCAAAGCGTTTTATTTATCTCCGTAATTTTCTATTTTAAATAACTTTATTTAAAACACAAAATTATGCTTTGTTTCAAATACTTTAGATAAATATAAAATGTACGGTTTATTGATTTGTTTTAATTCTGAGTATATGTTCTTTATATCTCAAATATTTATTCTTCAAATGGAAATTTTAACTTATTCCTTCTTATTTATTATCACACAATAATGTTTGTTGTCATGTTTTCCAATTTGTTGTGCTTTTGTCAACCTTTATAATCTTCAAACAATGTTAGATAATTCTTTGTTTTGTGTTATACGCAAATACAAATTTTAACTAAAAACAGAACATTTTTCTTTAAAGATAAAAAAATAGTATCTATTTTAAACAGTATTTTAAAATAAAATGTTGAAATTTTATAAATAATTTTGATAAAAAAAACTTATTTTTAATATATAATTATAAACAACAATATTAATATTAAATATTTAGATATGGTTTTTGCAAGTAATTACAGTAAAAATTTAAATATGACCATAAGTTTGTTAGAATTTATTAGTAGTTAGTACAAAAAACTTTCTACAGCTTGATTAAAACCTCTCTGCCGCCGCCGAGTAATTATCTAAAAACCCCTTGACTTGTGTCATCTACGTGACCACTCGTTATTTTTACTACTGTCTATCAAAGAAGACATAGTCGTAACTACACCTCTGTAAGTAAAATAAAACATACTAGTTGTCATGGCAATACATCCATAGCTATCTTACTGAATCCTATCTAACATAGCAACATATCCATAGCCATCTTACTGAAACATTAAAAATCTCTTGTCTAAAAGTAAGTATTTTGCTTTTTATTATGACAAACCTTTTATTTAATTTAGTTCCTTCTAAGTTTTTTAATGCAATAGAAGTCAAACTAGACGGAAATGTAATAATTCATTTTTATTTGTACTAGTTTTAGCTCAAGTATGACTTAAGTAAAGTAGTAACCGTAAATGTAAAAGGATATAGTGGAGGCGCCGGGCAATATAAACATGCTTGGTTACAATGCCAACTTTTCTTTTAGTAATCCTGCATTTCAATTTTAAACGGATTAAATAAAATTAAAAGTGTTAGTAAGTATAAAACTAACGTAAGAAAAATCCCAAATTATTGTTGGAAAACGTAGTAGAAAACTGTAAAATTAAAGTGCATAAATGAAAATTTAACAAAATGTTAAATATAAAAATAAAAAAATGTAAGAAACAATTATTGATCAATTAAAAGTATTTAAAACTTAATTTTGCTGTAATTTTCATGGAATTCATAATTTTTTTCAAATTGTATTAATTTGATTGATTGTATAATTAAGCAATCAATTTTAATTGTAATGTGTTAATTGCATAATAGAAATTGCTTTCAATTTGCAATTCTAATTGACGAAGGACGTTGCAGATGTACTAACAACGTTGGAAGTATTCATTTTTCGGATTGCAATTAAACATTAAATACTCTAGCGTACATATATAGTCTTCAACTTATCCAGAGACAAATTGCAAATAATATTTCTCTTATAATTTACCTATATCAATGTTTAAACAATTAATTTTTATTAGAAAACAACTGAAATAAAAATGTCCAATAATTAATTTGATTTCTAAGTCTTTTTAACAACTCAAACTGCTTAAATTTCCATTCTTAATTAATCATCGTTATCGCACATTGTAATATTATTTCTTATTTTGGAAATCGTTAAATTGAGTAATTTGTGTAAATTGAAATGACGGTAAAATTTTAAGCAGAGATACGTAGATATCTCGTCTTTTGTTGATTGCCGTCGGTGTAAGTTGTGCGCCGGTAAGTAATGAAATAACAACGACAGTGATTTACCTTAATTTTTAAATTCGTTTTATTCCCGGAAAATAAACACAATATGGACCGCAAACGTTGGCGTTTTACGAATGATTAAAATGCGCTCGCGTTAAAGAGCGGTTGGAAAATATTGGTGCAAAGTTCTGTAAAAGTGAATAGGGCAATGAAAGAGAGAGAAACAAAAAATGTTGTCTATTTATTCATTTTAAAAATCTAGTGATATTAATATAGGTACTAATATTAGGTTATTGACTTGAACTGCGGATGCGCAAATTTGAATTTTTTTGCCGCATAAAAACCAAACTAATATAATTAATAATAAAACGAGACAATTAAGATTAATAATTTAGGTTTTTTAGATATTTTTTATTAAAGAAGTAGAAAATTTATTGATTATTTTGTATTCTTTAGGCGTATTTGTAGTTTTTAATTGATATCTTTCTGTAAGTTTTATTTAGCCAGTGATAAATTCTATTATGCTCAGAAATATTTTAAATATTTCTTAAATTTATTTGATTCAGGTATTGATCTAGAAATTTACCTTACTAAACATTATCCTGTTTTGTCCGACTACCTCTAATAGGAAGCTTGAATGGGAAGTGGGGCTTGTGGTGATTAATAACGAAGAGATCATTCACGCATTGATCTCTAATTAATCTGTAGTAGGCGGATCAATTCGAATGTTTGTTAGTAATATGCCCAGTCTAGAGCAGCAATACACTCTCTTAGTAAATGCAGCAGCAGATGATATAATGCACGTATGACTAATTCAACTGCAAGCGATGGAAGCAAAACAAGGTCAAATTGAAATTAAAAAGTAATTAAATAATTTAATTAATGTCTCTGTAGATCTGTTTTTTTTTATTTGGAAAAAAAATTAACAGTTTTTAGTTTGCTGTGTTTAGTATTTCTAATTTTATTTGATTGAATTTAAGAACGAATACTATGGACAAACAATGCAATCAAGAATATTAAATTTAAGCAAGACTATTGTTTGTTGCTTATTTAATTTATTTGCAATTACTGAATATGTACACACTTAAGCTGGTTAACTGATTTGAATTAAAATTAATGTGAATTGTAGTTGAAACAAGTGTAGAGTAATTTTTCAGAATTAAGGTATACCTTGTGATTTTCAATTAACTAGAAGCATGAGAGAGCTAGTAGAGAGGTAGTTGTGCTAAAGTAATTTACTGCTTAAAACTTAATTATTATTTGTATAAATAAATAATTATTTGCATTGTGCAGCAAAAAATAAAAATTAACAAGATTTTATTGACAGTCACATATTCGGTTTGTATTGATATTGAAAATTATTTAAAAAATGGAACAAGAATTTAACTATTAGTACTGAGTAACTGTATAATAACATAATTTATTTTTATTACAAACTGATGTACAATAGTATAATTAATTTTGAATAAAGTGAATAATTTATTTGTTTATAAAGTACAAGTTGAACAATTTAATACAAGCATTTTGCTTGCTATCATTTACTTGCCGTAATAAACACATTTAATTTAATTTATTTACAAAAGTCTATTATTTTTATTTTTCTACAATAATTATTTATTACATTACACTTACTTAATCTTAGACTTAGAACATTTATTATTTTTATTAAATAATTATTTTTTTATAAATTGATCACATGTATCTTTGTCTGAGCTTCAATCTTACTTCTCTATTTGTCACTCTCTAATTACTGGAATTTTTCTTGTTTTTGAAAGTATTCTAAATAGTTTTACTATCAACATTTGTGCAATTTATTAGTGAAAAACTTTTTTTTAAATAGAAATAAATAAATGCATCTTTATTTTATTTTTTACTTATGTGTACAAAGCAATCATTCTAGATTCTCTTGTATCCAAGTCAAAGTAAATATCAGTTGGAAAACAGAGTAGTGTAAGAACAAGAAAAAAAATTCAGTTGACTACGTCTGCGGTTGGATAGTAATAGAAAGGTGGATAGGAAAAGATTTATCGTACTCACTGTATCACACAGTGAATTGGAATGGATCTAGAATTGCAAAGAAATCACTGCCAAGGATAACAACCAACAATAACAGATATAACTATTATAGACAGTATTGAAGGAGAAAATCAAACTAAAATAAAAATAACCAATAAAAATTTGAAAAAAAAGTAAGGTAAAAATCAAAGTCATATTCAAAACAATAGAATAAGTTAGAAACAACAAAACTCTCAGAGAAAAAGAATGAGAGAATAAGAAAAGAAGATTGCTTTTCCTATTGAAATTATTCTAGTGCATTATACGCGGTGTTTCTTCACATTGAAATACAGTTTCAGAAACTTTTACAAGTTTGACACATTTTGTATTGTTGGTTGCATCTTTGGCGAACTTAAATTAAATGACAAATTTTTATATTTCAAATAACCGAATATCAAACAGAATTATTTTGATTAATTGCTAAATATAGCAAAAACATTAATTTTAAACAATAATGACTTTCCATTTGTTATCAATAATACAAATTGCGAGAGAGTACTGTTTAATACGTTTGCCTTACACTAGATGACACTACGTAATGTGTCTATATTACTTTAAATTACATATAAATTAACAACCATTAATAATTTTAGTGAATTTCTACAAAACACATGTTTAGTTTTTAATTCTAAAATTAAGAGATCATAATTTATTTCCACTCTATTTTCAAGCATAAAAAATGTCATAAACTAGCGACATCTACAAAATTCAAGTAGAGTTTACAATTTTGTTTTGACGTTAGTTACTAATAATTCATAAAATCCTCACAGCTATTGAACAATAAAACATTTTAAATTAAAACTTTTATAATTATCTTTATAATTCTTCAATTTTTAGTTGTTATATAATAATTTCTTAAACGTTTGTAAAACATCATATATTTCTTTTGCGTTATAACATATTTTTCTTTCTACATTGTCTTGTCGTTATAATTTTTAACTGCATCTTTTACTTTAAATGAACACAATAATAGTGGTTGCTGCTACCAACAATCTGCATCCATTCATTATTCACGAATGTTAATGAAATACATCTTAAAACAATAAGCGTCCCTTAAAGCACCTTACCAGTTATCTCTTCAATAGGACACGCTGCACCACACTAACATGCCCCTAAATCGCAAATTTCACACAGTAAAGATAAATAATTTCAGTTAAATCCACAGAATTAATTAACCCCAAATGCAAACAAAACAATAACGGAATGTAATATAATTATTTTAAAATAATTCGAAATAATCTTAATATAAAAACAAAAAGAATAAATGTGATAGAAATTAATTACAATTTTTAATATAAAATCAAAAAAATGCAAATTTTTATGAAAAAAGATAAATAAGCAATTTGTAAAATGTTGTTAGATGTTTATAAGTAGATTGTGACATTTATTGCCTTAACTTTTGTGCTTTTGGTAGATTTTAAAACGTTTTCCTTCTTGTCAAGATTGGTGTTAAGTGGTATAGACTCTTGAGATAAAATTAAACTCAGAAATTATTACATTTGCAATTCGATGTACATTGGTCTATAATAAAAAAAAAAAATTTCAATCATTAATAAAATATTATTGAAATAAAATTTCAGTTTTTATTATTTCTGTGATCTTAATTATTATTTTGCCAAGTAAAGCAAAATATACTTCTTATTCAAAATTAACATAAAATGTATTTAATAATAAATCATTTTTAAACAAATCGTGTGAAAAGTCAACGTTAAGCAATAATAACAAAGATGAATACGGTTTAAATTGAACATAAACTATATTTATAATTTATTTTTTAAAAATACTAGACACCATTGTTTTGAAAGAACGTTCTGCACTAGAGGGCAGTACTTTATTAAAGTCAATGTTTTTAATAAAACTGCAAGTAATCTATTATTATAGTACTAATTTATGATTTGTCAATAACTCTGTTAATTTTTGGAGTCGTTTTTATCTCTAAAACAATTACATAAGTATAAGTCATTTTCATTTTGAATTGATAAGTGGCATAAACCAGCGACACCTAGAAACCTAAAGCAGTTCTTCGCAGATGTCAATTCCAACTTTTATACCTTATTTTCTCCATAATTCTGCTTTTCATTCCCAAATATTCTAATTTAATTTTCATATAAACTTATATATGTATCTTCAATCTTTCTCTTCAATCTATTTTCTTTTCCACTTGACAGATACTTTATCTATCTACTGCAATCCGTTGTGAAAATAATGAAAATGCAGAAAACAATGTGAACGCGTTTGTCGAGGACGCCTAATTTAAGTGCGCTCGTGCGCGCATCCTGACACTTGTCCTGCTATCACATAGTAGCACAGGTTGTAAAGAGCTTCAGAACATTTTATGATTTCGTTCCATTTGTTATCTCAAAAGTTATTAAAGTTATTTTAAGCTAAACGTAGAGTAAGAGCGTAAAAATTATTGCGTTGCTTTTACGTGATCTAGTGATAGTTTATACAGGTTAAGAATAAATCCGGTGATGCACCTTGATATTGCTTTATATTTTATTAGGCTCTTGGCTGCACCTGCTAACTCATATTTTATATGATTAAAATTTGTTGAGTTGGAAGTAGAGTGAATAAAGTAAATACATTACTAAAGTTGCTAGAGCGGTAAAATAAATGAAAGAAGATGACTGAAAGAAAATATAAAAAGAAAAGGATAACGTTCAACTGGAGTGTAAAATAAATTTAGTTTTATCTTCTTCTTTTAGTTTTTGAGTATGTTTATTGTAAAATCGTAAATTTCCCTCAGTTTTATTTCTATGACCATCTGCAATTCCACTTATACTTATGTTTCCCGATTACCAACAACAATCCTACTCTTCTACTAGCACTAAGATATTTCCAACCTAGAAGCAAGAGAAGCAGTGGCATGCCAATTTTATTACAATATACTAAATATTCACATTAAATGTCTGTTTTTAATCAATATTTACTACAAATAACTAAAGTTACAGTTAACGAAGTGTAATCCTCCATTTCCTATCAATTACAAAACAAAATAAAAAAAAACAATTTTAAGGTTAAACAGTAAATTAAAAGATAATTATAAATTAAAACGATTAATTTGCGGTATTTTACAACACAAACCAAAATAAATAAAAAATATTTAATAATTTTAACATAAATATATAAAATAAATATCAAATATATAAATTTTATAAATAATTTGGTCTAAAATAAATGATTCAAGTAATAAAACAATGTGAATATTTTGATATTGAACTATTAAATACTAATAAAATTGCTATTTTAAACAGATTACAATATTTTAGAAAGCTCAGATTATAAATAAACTATTACTAATAATAATAATAATAATAATTTATTTTGTATACAAGACCATTAACCTTTAAATTGTTTTTTACCAAATAAAAACAGAATTATAACAACAATGTAGATGTTTTTAAAGGTGTGAAATTAGCGGATTTTTAAAGACTTTGGGTGTGGAAATTAAGAGGAATGATTGGAAAACAGTTTTATTGTTAGTTCATTATGTCTCATTTCAATTGGTAATATTTTGGTTTCTGAATACAAGTTTGTGTTTGACATGTTGTGTAATAGATTATTAGGATGTCTTAATTTGAAAATGATTTGAATTGCTTTTTGTTCGCCCATTTCTAAGTTCCGTTTTGACGTTTCAGATGCAAGAGCCATGCACATGCATCCATAATCTAGAATAGGTCTACAGACAGCTTTATAAATTATCATTGCTGTAGTGATTTCTATATTGCTTTCTTTTTATAAGCTAAACTTCAAAATGCAGTATTTTTTCTTATATTAAATAATTACTAATAACCAGAAAAATTAATGTAACTTGATTCGAAAAAAACAATAATAACTAAATTTATTTAAAATGTAAATGTAGATTCAATTCTTTAAATTTGTTTTTAGAGTTTTTTTCAAATTAATTTGTTTGATTATAATTGTTTCATTCTCATCTCTACTAACTAGCGTATTTATAATTTTCATTATTAAGTGTGACTAGCGTAATCCATTGCTCATGTTTCATATAATCTCCTAGCTTTCTCTTCGCACTGGAAAAGTGTGAATAGATCCTAGATAAGTTTTAAAGTCCTGACGCAAACGTTGACTAGTTAAATTTATGAATCAGCAAGCGCAATGCAATTCGGATAACAACATTGCCACCCATTTCTGTTCATTGCCGACATTTCTACATTTCCACACAATTTCTTGGCATTTCTTACCTTTTTTTTGGTAAAAAAATTTCAATTCATAGAATTTTACTTTTATTTTTATTTCGTTTTTTTATTATTCTAATTTTGCATTGTTTAAGAAAACAGAGAATTGATTGTAATAGTTTAAAGTAACATCTTTTAAAGCAACTCTTGTTGCTTTAAAAAAATGTACAAACATTTTTAATTCAGGCACATGTCTACTTTAATCAAATATAACTGTTAAGTACTCTCTTGGCATTATTCTGCAAATAGCAACTATGTTTGCTTTGAGCGGGTAGTAATCAATTTCTTGTTGAGGATATAATCATTCTGCACCAATCGTCATTGAGGGTAAATATAGGTTGTTCTTCTATTTGCGTGTCGCCATTTTCTCTCTGTGCACGCAAACAGTTAGTATTAGAATGGCGCCAACCGCATTGTATTTTTATTTGCGATTCGAATTTATTTAATTATTTAACTCTCTGTATTTGAGTGCAGTACACAGCATTCGAATCATTTCCAACGCGTTAATTTTGTGTAGGCATTTTTACGACGCACTTAGAAGACGATAAACCAAATGTTACGGCGATTCTTGACTATATCAGCGCTTAAGTAATAAAACTCTATAAAGCAGCACTAACTGTCAAAGTGATGAAGTGATAAACTGATAAAGTTTACTAGTTATTGGTAGAAAGGTTTGAATTTTATTGCTTGCCTCAATAAAATTAAATTTATTGCAATTTACTGTATTAACAACATATATTATTGATAATTTACTATAATCTTCATTTTTCTAACTATTTTAAATTTTATTGTTGGTCACACTGAATATAAAATTGTCTAGGTTCCTCACAATAACAGAATAGATATTTAATTATTGTATCAAGTATTTAATATAAAAATAAATTTTATACTAAACGACTTATCATAGAATTTTATACCTCAGTTATTACTAGTGTTATGTGATGTAAAAGTGCACATATTGCTTTTAATTAAAAGAAATACACCATTTGAAATAACACATTTCTGTATATTGCATTTAATAGAAGATTAAATTTTGCATATAACAATATTAAATAGGTTTATAAAACAATTTTTTATACACGGTGTTTAACATGGAAATATTAAGATTTTAATCAATTTTAATGATTAAATAATATGTTGTTATAATATATTAAAAAGTATATAATTTAAATATTATATTTGTGCAAGTGTTTCATTTTTGATTTTGTTTCATTTAAGTCTTTTTCTTTGTATTATCCTTTCATGTTTTACAATCTTAGGCAAACAATAAAATCATAATTTTCTATGTTTGTTGTTAATATAAAAATTGTAGTAAATTGCTCTACAATTTTGTAATGTCTAGTATTTGCCAGTATTTTCTATGTTTTCCTTATTTTTTCCAAGTTTACCACGTTGACATGTTGATTTATCTGACTCACTGTTTGCTTTATTCTCAGCAAGCTAAAGTGGACAAACAAATAGATTTAAATAAATGTAAATACTTCATTTTAAAATTAGGTAAATTCAAACAATATTATAGTTTTTTATAATAAATTTATAGTTTGGAAATAGAATGTTAACAAAAGTATGCACAAATTTATGCATTGCACTTGATTAATAATATTTATCATTACTAAAATATTAATTTACAATAACACGTGTACAACAAATTAAAAATAATTAATTTGTTAATTAATATTAACTAACTATTTTTCGAAACACTCCGATTTAACAAGTAAATTGTTTTAATTCTGTTTATAACGCACAAAATATAAAATAAAACCAAAATGTTTTTTATGCAATTTATTGTTATTAAAATGGTAATTACAATTGAAATATTATTTACTACCAGAAACTATATGATGGTGGAGGCGCGAGACAAATGCAATAAAATAAAAATAAAAAGTTATCATAACGTCAATTTCTAAAACAAAAATAAAAAATAACATAATGAAAAACTGGTGTATTATAAATTACAATTTTTATGGTAAACAAAAAAATCGGAAGTCAAAGTAAATGCAATGTGACTTCACAGCGAAAAAAATAAGAAAATAAAGAATTAAAATGAAAGATATTCGGAATATTACATTAAAAAATAAAAATATAATTGAAAAATAATAATTAAATTAAAATCAAGCAGATTCAAAAAAATATTTATAAAGAAAATATAAATATAAATAACGTTTTCAAAAGTAGTATAAATTGTAATAGAATATATATTATGTAATTAAATTTTTATATATATAAATAACTTTTTTTGGTATAAACAATACTATATATATAAACAAAACATTCATGTTATTCAACCCAATCTGATAAGAGTAACCTACATCTTGTAAATTAACACATTAAAATAATTTATGTTTGATGTAGTAATAAATTTTTTATCTAACAACATTAAATTTGTTTATCTTTTCTAATTATATTCCAAATATTTAAAATATAAATCCATTATTTTCTTTTTTTTAAATTGCAAAATAATGCAATTAAAATTTAAAATTTTAAATTAGTTTTTGTTAATTTACTAATAAATTATAGAATTTTTATTTAGTACTAAAACAACTTAAATTATTTGAAAAAACCGTCAATTTTTAAAAATAAATATATTTTTTAAATTATATTTTATTAAGATAAATAAACAATTTAATTTTTAATAATGAAAAATGTATCTTGTTTAATTAACAATTTATCATTTTCAAATCTCCCAAAATACAAATATTAACTTATACAATTTAAATTACTTGTTGGAAAAAAAACTTTTACGTCGTCACCAAAGTAAACATTTGCATTAAAGCACAGCAAGTATGGCCAGTTTGATGTCGACAACACAAACTGCCTGCATATCAGCATCAACAAGGCGGAAATTACACCAGCACACCAACTAGTCAACAATGCTTGTATAAATTAAGGGCGGTGGTCACTGGAGAGGTGGTAGGAAACAGTCAATCAATGTGCAATGCGCATTGCAATGGCATATTGCATTTGATTGCGTACAATAGAAAATGTAGAACACCAATAATTGAGAGGTATTGTAGAAATTAGTTTTATTGGTTAATTAGTTATTATAGAACATATATATTAATATATATATATGGTTTAATAATAATTTATATTAATTTAATTTGTATAAATAAACAGCGTATTAAATTAAATGAAGAGAAAAAGTTAAAGTTGTGAAGTACTAAAATTGAAATTGTTTAGTTTAAAATTAATTAAATAAAACTAAATTAAATGAAGTTATGTACGATTTGTTATTTCAGTTATACAGAGAATTATTTAAGATAAAAGTTTATATAATATATATAAGATAAAATTGTGCATCTAACAATATTAAACACATTTTTTTATTTTTATTTTATACAGAGTGTTTTATGTAAGAAACCTAAAGCAATAGTTTTATTTCTATCAATTAAACATAAAAATATGTGAAATATCTCGAGAGTAATCTCTTTTCCAACCTGTCACATTGTCGCTGTTTTCTCCAGCCTCAAAATGAATTAAACTTTATTATTTTTATTTTTTTATATTTTTTTTACCAAACAGAAAGATTAGTTAGTCTTGAGAAAAGATTTCTTTCTGCAGGAAAGTTTTGCGTACAACCACAGCAGTTTGCGCAACTTTATGGAAAACGCGTTTTTCCCGACGACTCGGTATTGAAACTTTTAAGAGCAACCTTGTTTCTTATTTTAGTCTTGTTTGGCGAAAGGCGTTTGGAAAATAATGTGAAAGAGATAAGCGCTCGTGATTTATGTACTCATGCGTTGCGAGGCAGGATGCCCAAGACGAAACTACAATCTTTGCCTGCAAGTTAGAGGAGAGTAGTTTCATGTTCGATTTACGTTACTTGGGTTTAAAATTTTCAATTGAAAAGCATAAAGAGAAACAAATTCCCAAGAACATTGTAAGTTGAATTTTCCGACTTAACAATGGACAACATACTCACTGTTTCATGGTAGTTTTGAAGATTTAATAATATCAGAAAACAGTTGAAACTCACCTGAAACAAAAAATATTTATTAGTTAGAAAAAATCGAAAATAAGTAAACAAAAACATGCACAGCAGCGTCATCTGTGTAGTTAAAAATAATTGAATGCGGCAATACAATCTTAATTAAATCCCAACAATAGATTAACATCTTTTTGTATTGTTTTCTTGAAATACACGCAAGTGCAATAGTTCGATTAGAACTGATTGTAAATATTCCGTGCAGTTGTGCGCTTAAATTGAAACATTGTTGTTAATTTTGTTGTGGCGCTTTTGTTTCCTCACCGTGCTAGTACTGTTTGTATGGTTGAGACTGTTCGTCGATCTATTGTGCAAGGACATCGGGGAGACGATGGCTGACGTCGTGCGGATATTATTGTTCGTCATAGTAGAGGGTGGGGGTGAGGTTTTCAGGGACCAAGGCAAGGCTGGAAAATACAATAAACATATAGTAGAAGGCAAAGATAGAGTGCTAGTAGCACGCATAAAGGGCAGAGTTGTAAGTGGTTAAGGCAGAGCAGTAAAGAGAAATGACAATTGTTGCAAATTAGGTTTCTGTAGTGAAAAAAAAAACATGTTAAATAATATTTTCTACAATCTAAAATGCTAAAATTTGGCCACAATCAAGAGAAAAGTAAATTGAATTTAAAAAAAAACTAAAAATTATTTAAATAATTTTAAAAGTTAGCAGTAATTATAAAAATATTATTATTTATTGATAAATATCTTAATAGGCAAAAGTCTAAAAACGTAAAAAAATAAAATATGTTAAGTTGATTTTTATCCACAGCTAACAATAACAAATATAAGGGCACTAGTAGATTCTAAACTTTTACTTACAAAAGACGCACCAACAATTAAAATAATTATCAAAAATGTGCGCCTCTTTTCAAAGCTTATTTTATAAGAACCAAGCAATTTTGATGGCTATGGCAAAGCTGTTTGTAAAGCTTTTTTAGATTATGCATGCATGTGCATAATTCTTGCATCAAAAACGGCAAAACGAAACTTAGAAGCATAATAACCTATTCTAATAATGCATCTTGCATTATCTCAAACACGGACTTGCAGTTGCTTAGTAAAGTTATACCAATTGAAATTCAACATAACAAACTATGAATAAAAATGTTTTTCAATCATTCCTCTTAATTTCCACTCTTAAAGTCTTTAAGAACTGTTAATTACACATATTATTTTTTTGCCTAATTTCAGTAAAAGCTCTACTTTTATAACTATTATTGTTGTTAATATTAAATTGTTTTTTATTTTTTCTATAAGAAAAAAATATTACATTTCTTTTTTATTTAGTATTAATACAAATAATAATTTAATCAATTTGAATGTGCCAATTAAAACAAAATCAATTTGTGGCAATAGTCGCGTTACTTGCGTCGCTTGCGAATGAGCGCATTTGCCGCGGAAAGTGATGCTTATGCAAGTCGTAAATGTTGCGAATGACATTGTTAACAATACTCTTGGCGTGATTTTAATGGGGTTGTCGTAAAATTGGCGCGCTGTTAGGAAGAACAATTGAATAATCAATTCTAAGTGGAAAGAAGAACAGGACAATGCATACAAATGACTATAAATGTTTTTTAGTTGAAAAACAATGTAAAAAATCAAGAACATAATAAGAATTTAATATATACTTAGAAATTATATTAATGTCTTAATTTTAACAGTAATTGCACTAACTGCATTCAATATAATATATACTCTCAAACAATTCAGTCCTAACTATTACTAATAATAACGGTGTTGGTATCTAGCATAGTTACAATTTTGACTCTTTGTTATTTATACACTAATCAATAGGTATGTTTGTTGCTTTGTGTTAGTGTTTTCTTCTATTTAGTTTTGTGCTGTTTATTGATATTGTTTGTATAAATTTTATTGACAATAAATGTTGCACCATATTTTACGCTAGAAGTTGCAAACTACTAGTGTAAAAATTGTTCAATGCATTAGAAGTGCTTGCCAGTCTGTGGTTTTTGTGGTTTGGTGGTCTTGGTCCTGAATTGTGCAATGCTGTAAAATATGTGGCCAAAGCGTTTGTGGAAATTAAGTCAAAACTAAACCAAGATATATTTAACAAACAGAAAATTAATTTTTAATACAAAAAATAGTTATGTATTGTTTGAATGTAATTAATTACTATTTAATTATTACTTTCATTATTATTAATTATTACTAATTATCTTTTTTTTGTTTCGACTGTGGTAATTTAAAAATCGAATGCACTATTTTTTCGTAAAAAAAATTGTGCACATAAACATGCTTAGTACACAATTTTACAATAATATTTTTAAATATTATTTTATAGCTGTCTGCATTTTGTTCACGTTTTTAGATTTATACTGTCTTAAAGTTCAAATAATCAATCTTTACAACATATCTGTTAATTTAACTTTTCTCAAACGTAAAGTAAGTTGAAACATCAATAATTTGATGTAATATTTGTGAAAATTTCATCATCCATCAAAAAGTTCTATGCAATTTTCCATCTCATATCAACACGTTCCAAACTTTCCTTTCTTACTTTTACTAAACATACATATAACTCATAAAACAAACTCTCACCTTAAATATCTAAACAATATCTAATCTTTACAATTTTTAAACAAAGAGATCCTTAGAATTTTCAAACAAGTTGAATATTTATTTTAGAATTTCTACAAACTGTCTTTATTTCTAGGAATTCATAATGCAAAGAAAACCTTAAAAAATATTTGAGCATTTAATGCTTTGCAACTCCGTCAACAATCTTCATGTAGACTGTGGTATTCTATAAATACACAAACATTTCTCGACTTAGTATACTGAAAAAAATTGTTGGGAAAATACGAATTTAAATATAAGAGCGAGCGGTAGAAAAAGAATATCTAGTGAGTCGTCGCTAAATCCCAACATAGCAAAAAACTTAGTTTAAGAAGACAAGGATTTGTGATTTTTTTAAGGAAAAAAATTGCAACCAGATAGGAATTAAATTATTTGATAAATTGATAATAAAAAAAATAAAAATTTATTACATGTTTGCATATAAAGTCATTTTAATTATTGGAGAGAATCAAGATAATATTGCATTTCTAAGTAAAATAACTTTGTCGATTTACTTAAAGTTTTCCAGAATTATTTAAAAATAATAGTATAAAATGTTGTACTTATCATTTCCATCTAATAAACATAATTTTATAACCTAATATTTATTAAATAATAACAAAAGTTTACAATTACTTTGAAGTAATATGCTAATGTATAAATTGTTGAAAGATCAAAAGCTCAAAGTAATTGAACAATTCATCCATGTTTCTTACAGTTGGAGTGTGGTTTAATAAATTTTTATTGTTAATATTTTATTATTTGGGAGTAATTGAATAAAATGATTTTAACGCAATAGTTTTGGCATAATTCTAGCGTTTCTTATCTAGTGTGCATTGTTTCTATATTAATTTTTCCTGAATTAATGTTGTTTTTTTTTATTAACAAATAATATTAATAAATGTGATTACAAAGTGTTTAAGATTTATTATTTTGATGGAACTTCATTATAACACTTACTTAATATTGATTTGTGAACATAAAACTTATAGTGAAAAAGGTAACATACCAAAAACGTTTTATCAATTGAATATTGGATAAGTGTTATAGTAAGGTTTTATCAACATTATAAAATACAAATTTCTTAAAATACAATATTTTAATATTAATTTATTCAGTGAAATACTCAACTTTCTCTTACATTTAAAACTTTACAAACACAATTTCTAGGTAATAACTAATCAGTTAATAATTTAAATATTTCTATCTTAACGTCCTTATGTTTTTAATTACATGTTTGTTACAATAACAATAAATATATTAAACATTCCAACTTTATCCATTGATTTTTCAAAGTAAAGTCTCAATCTCAATTCGCATATTCTTGTAGTAATAACCTAATCAACGCGCTGCTTAATAACCCCGCTTAGAATAAACGGCACGAGGGTGTTTAAGCGACGCCGTATCACAGTAGTCAATGAGCATTTGAGGCGGAAAATGGAAAAAATGCACATCGACAGGCGCCAAGCGACGCGCCGCCAAAAACAGATCGATTCGAAGGGATTTGAGACTGACTGAACATTAAATTTGCACAGATTGACGCGTTGTGCATTTCTTCTTTAAATAATTATAATTTAATAAATTAACAATTTTAGGATTTTTATTTATTTTTTTTCTTGATAAATTAGCAGAGTGATTTGCAGAAAACTAAAGGAAAGTTTTCTGATAGCATTTTAAACACATATGCAGATATAGAAAAGATTGTTATAAAAAATGTATAAAAAAATTGAACTTTTTTTTATTGAAAAATAGAGAATGTGTCAGTTGTGATTTTTGTGATTTTTTAAAGAAAAATATTAATTCAAGATAAATTTTGAGTAATAAAAAAAGAAAATTTATTTGAATGATTAAGTTGATATAAGTATTATAATTAGCGGTATCGATAAAAATAGAAATAATTTTCAAGGGCCGTAAATGTATGACATTTGTGAAAAAAAAATTGAAACCTATATAATACATTAAAATAAAACTCATTTATTGTTTTATTCAACGTTATTTATTCAATTTATCAACAATAATCAAAATTGTCGATGACGTTTCATATGTTCCATTTTTAAGCGGATTGTTTAACCCAACTTATTGTTTAATAAGTAGCATGTATTATATATCAAATTAAAGCGTATCTAATTGCCTATCGCATGCAATATCACTAATTACAATTTCCACTTTTGTTTCAGTCTCCGCCATAAAACCAATGTACTAATTGAAATAAACATTTCTAAGTGCAGTTAAACCTGTGTAATGTCACAAAAGTGACATTAATTCACACCCGAAGCGTGTGCTTTCCTGCAGTCTAGATTCGTGTAGTAAGCGTGAAGCCTCAAAAGAACAATAAAGCGGATTTCACGCGTGGTTGACCAGTGGCCAGGAATGCCAAAAAGCGATGCACTACTGCTGCAATAGTGCAAAAGCTTGTTGCAGAAAATTCGAAAAAAGAAAAACTTTTCTACATTTTTCGAAATTTGGAAATTTCATCGGATGTTAGAGTTATTGTAAACTGGTAAAGACATTTATGAATTTGATATTGGTTATTACATTAGTTCATCGTATAATATCAGAAAACAGAAAAAACAGACTTTAATGTTGCACTCTAGTTCTACTCTTATTAAACAAATTTATCTATAATTTAACAAATTAAAACTGCAACAATCTTATTTAAGGTATTAATTTATAGTGAATCTATCATTCTATATGATAACAAAATAAATATAAATTAAATCAATTATTGTAAAAGTTATGTGCTAAAATGTAAACTTAAACACTTCTTTTCTGCAATAATTACAACTTAGATTTTATTTATACATTTGTTCTTAATTTTAAGGCATTAATATTGGCGCATTTATATTATATATCAAATTTAAAAAGATTCATTATTCTATATAATAGTAAAAACAATATTATTTTAAAGCATTATTCCTATAAACATTGATTCTCATCAGAAAAAGATGAATAATATATTAGTATTAAATCAAAAAACAACAGCTTGTGCTAAAATAATGTATGTTGATAATATTATTACTCAATAGAGAATCTTACCAAATCTTCAAATTTATGTTATAAATAAATCAAGTTTCTTATTTATTTATATTTTAGTCTACATATTATATTTGCTTACGATTGCTACGGATTTTCTGCATTTGCACAACATTTTCCTAACATTTTACCGCCATGTGTTGCCTCTTGCCTCGCTCATTTCTGGCAAGACGACAAAATCCTTACTTCAAGCTAAATCCTTTATTTTCCATCAAGTTTCCCCATTTTCCTTGCCAGGCAAACAGTACGTGTGAATGGCTCTTAATTTTCTCACGCCTCGTTGCTATTTCTCTTGCCGTTGTCTACTCATATTCAAAAAAAAAAAGAAAAAAGATACTTTCTAAACAGGAGAAGTAATCAAGAGAAAGAAATGTAGCAAAAGCGCAATTGCAATTGCCATCTTTTACGTTGTCAAGTGTGGTTAAGAAGGCGAAGAGCAATTGATTTTCTATTGTTATGAATGAGAAATTAAGAAACAAGAATATTGATGTTTTAAGAATTAATATCTAGAGTATTGTTGAGTGTAGTCAGAAAGTTTTTAATACAATGAAAATATTAAACATATAATAAAAAAAGAAATTAGTACAAATAGTGTTTAATTAAAATTAATATATTGATAGTTACCTTCCAAAATGTAAAACAAAATTATTTTTGTTTACACACCACACACGTAGAAATTTGGCAATAATTTTAGCATTTCTCAGCATCTCCAACATAAACAATTACGTATATAACAATAAATAAATTATTCTGATAAAATTATTATTACAGAAATGATCTATAAGAAAATGAAAGAAATCATATGATGCGCTCCATTTCAACTACAGTGATTTACAATGTTTAAATATTGTATTATAATTCAAAATCAAAATAATTTATTGCACTATGAAATAGTAAAAGGATTGTTAGAATATTTATTATAAAAGTTATCCACTAAAATGTGAATCAAAACATTTATCTAGTCCAATAACCAATTTAGAGTTTATTAAAAAATTGACAATATTTTTAATATTATGAATTAATTGAAATTTATTCTTTCATTGATAAAATTTAAAAATATAACTTGATTTAAATGGTATTAATAACATAATAAAATATATTTTAGAAGTTATTGATATTTTTAATTAACTGAATAAACTATTCAATGCCACAGCTTCCATATTCATCTGATTTATAAGCAAAATGAGACTAATTAATATAATCCAACTCAATAAACACTATTATTAAAATTTTCCAACATGTTTATTCTGTTTTCAAATAAAAATTAGTCACTACAAAATTAATTAGTTCTCCTACATTACTTTACATTAGACTATGAAAACAACAATTAAATTTAGTACAAAATATAATTATTTAATAAACCACATGTTATTTTATTATGTGTAATCCAATTATTTATTTATCTACTCAATTCAAATTAATTCATCTCACCTCTTGGTGAGAACCATTCCTGTATAGGTTAAATTATTTCTTTACTTTAATAATCAATGAACGCACAAAGTAACTACTTTTAGATATTATTAAAATAAATATACATCAATTTCCACACTTCCTCAACTCCTCAAGAACCGCTAATTTCCCATATTCGAAAACTTCCACCCGATTGAAGGAAAGCATATTATTACAAGTATTATCGTTTTTATTTTATTTCATTAATTACTGTTTTTCTATGACTGAAGAACCGTTGGTCGATAGTTTTGTATACATATAAAGGAAACTAGATTTTCTTACGCCGAAGATAAATTTCTCACTTGGCAGTTTAAAAATAATCAAAATAGGTTATTACAATATAATGGAAAAAATAACCTTTAAATAACCTTTCAATTATTGTAAATGTTATCAATTAAAATGTAAACAAAAAGAGCATATAAAACATCTTTGAAATACATAAATCAATTAAATCAGAGTAAAACGTGCTTAAGATTCATTATGTTGATAAACGTTTTTGGCCTGTTACATGTGAATGTTAGCAACATAATAAAATTAATTCTTTAACAAATCAATGAAAACCATATTAAAAGATTTTAATTATTTCCAGGCTTATAATAAACAAAGACAAGAAACTCCAAAGTAACTAACATTTCTTTATAATTTTTTTTATTAATATAAATTCTCGCTTCCCCACAAAAAAATTGTGTCTAATTGTCTAATGTGAACGCTGAAAAACGCTTTACCAGGTTACACTTCTTTTCCTATACACCACAATAAATATTTTTCTTTCTCACCTGAAAAGGAGTAACATTGGTTGTTGTAGCATGTTGCGACGCCGATGTGGAGCCGTAGTTGAGCTGGTACGCCGTGTCCAGGATCTTCTTGTGCGCCGAGGCGTGCGCACGGTACGCCGACACGCTCAGCTTCATCCTGGCGAGCTTTTCACCTTTCCTGCTGCGTTACCTGCCCACGCTGGCCCCATTGCTTGGACTGTGCGCACTTTGAATTCGCGCTCGGCATTCTTACACGCACTGACGTTCTATCTTTCACCTCTTTACCCCCGTAATGTTTGCCTTTTTCCCGATAAGAAAAGCTTTCAATCGACACTTTTGCGATCAGTCACTTACAGTCAGTTTTCTCGGCGTGAATTATATTTATACTTAGTGTTTAATTGGTGAGATTCGATGAGAATCGTAGAAAATCTGCAACAAATGAGAAAATTTATCAATAGTATAAATTGTTTTCGAATATTCATTAAGTAGAGAAATGTTAACTGCAACATATATTTAATATTAGTTTGTATAACGTTTCCGGCATGTTGCTTTCTTCAGTATAATGTTGATTTAAATTTTAATTATTTATTATATGGTCTGTTAATTGAAAAGATTAGAAGAAGGAGGAAGGAATTATAATATTAAACGAATGTTATAGTTAAGTGTCATTTAAATAATAAATAATTAAATATTAGTTTAAAAAGATTGAAATAAAAATAAGTTTTTACTTAGAAGTTAGAAGTATTCTTTGAATTTTCCTCTACTCATGTAATACTATAAAATTCACAAGATATCGAATAATAACCAAAAAAAAAAATGTTAATCAAATACTTAAATCATAAGAGTAATAAAAAAAATTAATTGCAGAAATTATAAGTTAAGAACTAAAGAGAATTACAGAAGTGTCAACAACATTCCTTACACGATTTTATTATATTAAAACGTCTTAATTAATTCCTTTAGAAATTTGTAAGGAATTAATACAAACAAAAAAAATTGTTGAATAATATTAACAAATATGTGAAGTGTGGAGTATGAAGACAAGCATGAAGAATAAAAAATTAATGTGTTATTGGTTATTGGCAATTATATAAACTAAATCAGTTAGTTAATTTTTTCACTGAGCTATTAAATAACAAATAAGTTTAATAAATTAAGAACTATCTTATAATAATAGTAATAATATATTTTGTACATATACAATTGCGCAATACAATCATACAGTCTCTCCTTACAAAATAGCAACAAAACAAAATAAAAACAATAATGATTGTAATAATATGATTTCCTTCAATCGGGTAGAAGTTTTCGAATTTGGGAAATTAGTGATTCTTGAGAAAGTGTAGAAATTGGGAGGAATCTTTCTGAAGAACTCTTAAACTTCACTAAAACTATCAGTAAATATCTCAATAACTAACAATAAATTCTATTATTAAACAACATTACAACAAGTCCTTATCGATTTCAAGCCATAAACACCGCTTATCTTCATATTTAGTATTCTTAAAATCTGTCAGTCTTCCATTTACAATCGGAACAAATATCTCGTCCTTTTTTCTATGTCCTTCTTGCAAAACAGGCGCGCGACGAACAAGAAAGTAGGTCAATTACGCGCGATCGATTCGCGCGCAGACTCCGCATCCTCGCAAGTCCTCGACGCATCCTAAGCGAGAAAGAGAGTGCACATCTGTAAGCGCAGTGTTTTCACGAATATTTCCTCAAACTCTCTAGCTCTAACACGGTGCGAAAGCTAAGCCATTCTAACCTTTATCTAGGATAATGCGAAGAAAAAAAGATGTTGGGTGATAAACTCGCGAGGCGGTAAACGCAACTTGATTACAGCGTATTGTTGTTGGGAATTGAGGCTGATGACGGTTGATAAACAGAAAGAAACCGGAAGTAAGCACTGGAAACGTTTCAGAATAGGTCATTGTGTTGAAATGTGTGCAATCTTCTTTGCCATCTTTTTTTTTTTTTTAAATTGATAGATTTTCATATTAGAGTTTGTGAGTTTAGCGGTAATTTCAAAGTGTTTGAAACATTACTACAACATTGAGTAAAAATTGTTTATTTTAATAAGATATAGTGCGCTCAAATTGACTCACAATTATTGATACAATAATAAAACAATAAAAAAATTGTTAATGTCAAAAAATTATTGGAACATATATCTAGTATAATGTAAATGTAAAACAAACACTTTTCTAGGTTACATTCAATGATTATTGATTGCAATTAATTAGTAATTTTAAAACATTTCTAAATCTTTAATTATACATAAAATTAAAGAGAATTTTAAAAAATACTACAATAGTTATTACCTATAATAATATTAATAAATTTGTACACATAATTAAAACTCTGAGTAATTATTTTTTAATATGTATTAACATATTAGTAATTGTCTAATATCATTGATTGAGTCTACATTATTACACTGTAAAGAAAATGTAATATTTTCAATTATTTTAAGAGTTGTGAGCATAAATCAAACTTTCTGCATAAAATTCATTTATTTTTATAGATTCTTTTGTGTTTAATATATTTGAATAACATAAAAACAGAATAAATCATATTTTACTTGCAAGCTCATTTATAACTATCCACCAAAAATGTAACAGTTTAGTCAAACTCTATCACAAATCCACATAAAACTTTTAAACAACATCCTTTTATTTTTACGGCTATAGTATGTTGCATTCTAGTTCCATCACCTTAACGCTTTTCCGAATCAAGCCAATGATGATGCTACATTAAGTGATTACACGTTATCCTGCACCTGAATAAGCCAGATCTTTAAGAGATGCGTCCAGCATCCCAGAATCAATTTGCGGAAATCTGCCGATTTTAGAATGCTTACAATGTTGCCGACTAGTTCAACTTTCGTACAAGTTAGCGTCGGAAAAAGCAGCAAAGAGCCGAAGAGTGAAAGAAGAAGCAAGTTGGCATAAAAGTTAAATCATAAAACTTTTTGCTTAAGTTACTCTGAGCTACATTTTGTGCCTGCAGTTTATTTACAATTGGAATTGAAAAGTTAAGCTGTTTAAGAATTAAAGAAGTATCTATAAAGGTAGGAGAAAAGATGTAAATCATTTTATATATTGGATTTGTAAATGATCTTTCGAAGAGAAGAACAGAACGAAATAAAATTGATGTGTAATAAATAAATATTGCTAGTATTATAAAATAAGAAAAGTTTAAAAACATGGAAATAATTAATGCTTTATGATAAAATGCAGCATTTAGTTCTCTTATTTGGTTTCTAGTTGATTAAAGATAAATAATGATGCATTTGATTAATGCTTGCACATTTTGATCTTGTTTTCTCGTCTAGAAACACTATCCGCAGTATATTATTTAAGTATGCATAGTTTGAAACAAGACTAAGAAGACTTCAACATGAATGTTGTGTGCAGGAATATGATGATGACGAACAAATATTTACAGGAACGCTCGCAATTCGGAGTAATCGCTTTCAAAATTCTCAACATGACGACAGCTTTTCATTGTTCATTCTGCGTTATTCAACATGACAATGTGTTGGAAAATCTAATCGAACAAAGTAAACTTGATAACAAGAAAATTAGTTTCTTTCTTGAAAAATGAAAGTTTTTAATAATTAAAAAAAGACAGCTTGTTTTAGACTTTAGAACTTAAATTCAAAATATTTAGAGATTTGTTAGAATATTGAATTATAAATTAAATATTCAAAAATTTATCACTTTTAAACGTAGCGAAAAGATTGTTAATTTAACGTATTTATTGTAAAAGTTATCATCTGAAATGCAAAGAATTTACAACATCCATGTTGAAGTCTTCTTAGTCTTGTTTCCTTCTTGTTTCACACTATGCATACTTAAAGATAGTGCGGATAGTGTTTCCAGACGAGAAAACATATGCATCATTATTTATCATTAATCAACTAAAAGAACCCAAAGAAACATTTTGATTATCATTTTATAAGATTATCAAAATAGTAAATAAAAACTATTATAAAAAGTTATAAAATTTACTGCAAGCAATAAGTTAGTAAGCAATAGTGTATTAAGCATGGCATTTGCCCGACACTAAGAAGACCAGAGTTTGATTCCTAAGATCTAAAATTCAATTGGCTGACAATAATCCGCGAGAATAAAACTACAATTAAACCATATGTAAAACAGATAAAATTCTGAAGTCAAATCAAGTGAATTGCGCAAAGTCAGTTACTGCAAGTGCGTCATTGATTCATCTTCATCTTTTTGAATCACAATTCAACTTGGGATGAAATAAAAATGTAGCTGAGATCATATCTCAAGATTGGAAGAAGACAGATTTTTCCTCAGCTAATTGGATCTAAGTGCACACCTCATTCAGTGAGTGTTACAAGTTGTTTGTTTACTTCTCAAAAAGCAATTCTGTTTTCCACCAATCTTTGTTTCTCCGACTTTTGCAAGAAGCAGTATTTTGATGTGTAATCTAATGAGTTTCTAGTTTAATTTCAGCGTGCTTGACTACAGCTTTCTTTGCTTCAAAAGCTGTGTACGGACAATTGGATCCTTTTCGCAAGTCGGGTCTAGTTACATCTTCGGCAATTGACACAAGTGTAGGACACCAACACAATGTGTGACATTGCCTTGAATTGCCTCACTTCGTGCTCCAATTCCGCAATTTTCTTCATTTTTGCAAATGGCAGGAAGAATATGAATAAAATAAATAGAATTGCGTTTTACTAGTTGCATTTATGTATGTACGTAACTGTTTATAATTCAAACAACTAAAAATTGAACCAATAATAGTTTTCTGAATGACTACAGTATTAATATTCGCCTAATGTATGTCATTATAAGAAAAAAACAAATCAACGTGGCGTGTTTGAAGTTGCATACCATGATTAAAAATTGATTACAGATGTTTAAATCTCCAATTATACACAAAGATGATATCCATCTCATCATTGCAATATTAAATGTTTACTGCATTTTTCACATTCATTATAATACTTTGCGCAAAATATACGATTCAACTTACTTTTTACAGATCACTCTTGTCAAACCTCCATCTTCTAAGGAAAATTAAACTGTATTCAAATAATATTCAATTCACTTATTAATAAGGTTGATCAAGTTAAGCAAAGCCATCAACAATTTCTCTCCTCTTCACTTTTTGCCTGTGAATTATTAATTTCCAAGTCTAATCCTTGCTGCGTTGTTTGTTTTATTACAATCGTGTTATTCCCACTTCACTCTCTTAATTATGTCCTGATGTCAGCAGCGTATTTCCCAGCTCTCGATTTCCACTCGATTCATTTCACATTCGAACGCATTTCAATCCACCCTCGCCCGGTTATTTATTATTCCGTTTTGTTCATTTGTTATTCGACCGTGAAACAAGCGAGTGCATTGTTATGTCCCCTGAGTCTTTCTTTGGCTCGTATTAATGTGATTAAATGTAGATTTAAGTGTTTTACGAGAGAGTTGAGGACGTAGGGTTTAACACTGTGCTAATATTTGTTGTTATTGAAATTAGTTAATTAGTTGAATTTTAGGTTTAAGGACGGAAGAGTTTTATGGCTTTACGGACGTTTCTAAGAATGTTACTAAGTTGATTGTGTTAGGAACAAGGTTTTATTAATCAGACTCTAATTAGATTAGTGCTGGGCGTTGAAGCGAATGACTGAGAATGAAATTAAATTAAGGAAGAAAACCGCATATAACGAAATTAATGTTTCAACAAGGACTTGACGAAAGATAAAAGACAATTTAAGAACAATTTTCCAATGATAGTCAACAATGTACTAGGTAAATTTCCAAAAAAAAATTTCTACTCGAAAAAATAAGGCTAAAAAGACAATTATAATAACTTGTGGTTGTTGTGTTTTCGCCCTTTGGATTTTTTAAATTAAAGTTTCTTCTTTACGTTTTTTCTTGTTCGACAATAACATTTTTAATAGACAATTAATCACACTAATGCAATCTCTCTTGCTTCACCCTCTGTTCTACATTTTTATTGTTTATATTATCAGTTAATTAACAATAATTCAACAATTGCTCAATTTTCTTTTCAATTTTACAAAATTGCTTAGACTTTTTCGACGTTTCACATGAAACTTCTCTCAACTTACCAACAATTTGTCCAATTCAACAATTGTTGGTTCCCTTCGCGTCTGGCACTTGAGCAAAATAATTGCAAAATCAGTTGATGAGTTAATTAAACAAATGCACAATGCAGTTTAAACGAGTTGAACACGGCGTAAGTTCTTATGTAAGCATCGCGCGGGCGGTTTTCGGACGCGGACGGCAGGCGTACGAGTATACTACACGCGCGTCGGTGGTGGCGGCGGCGGCGGCGTCAACGGTGGCGGATGCAAGTGCGCGCGATAGGATGCTGCGGCTTGGCGGCGACAGCGCAGTCTGTGTCCTCGTCGCGCGTATTGGTAGAGGGTGGGTGGTGAAAATAGTATGTATTGGAACGCCGCCCCCAATGGGTATTTCCGGGAATTTAAGCATTTTATGTGTTTACTTGATTGCATAACATATGAAAATATATAGTTCTTTTGTCTTAACCTGTTATTTAACGAAACTTATTTAAATATGTTAATTATGTTGGCAAGATGCATATTTATAGCGTCTTCTCTTGTTCCTCTTGCATGAAGTAATAAAACTTAAGAAATGTGAGTTTAATAGAAGGTACATGTTTTTAACAATAACAAATATTGGTTATTTCGCGTACTTTTAGTTATTGTTTGCATATCTCACTGCTAATCAATGCAATGAGATATTCATTGTTTAATTGCATTATTTAAGTGATAATGTCTAAAAAATTATGTGTAATGTCAGTATTCAGTTGTTGCCCAAAATAAAAACATGTTCATAACTTTTATATTGTGTGGAATCATTTCTACTGTAAGTTCTTATCAGTTTATTAACAAATTTTAGCGTTTTAAAATTATTATAAACAATAATTTTGAAATTTTTCTGACTAAAACAGATACTCGCAGGCAACCTTCATTACATCTATCACTCAGCAATTTTTAACATTTTCTTTTACACTATTGTATAGTTTGTATTCTTCTTTTTTTTTTGTATAACTTTCTGTTATTTAAATAATTCTTTTCATTGGCATTTTCATTTGTTTCATGTAATGGTTTATTCGTTTGCTCCTTAGATACAGGCAACTTCCCATACATCACATCTCAAAATATTCAAATCGACACCCCATTAATCTCCATCCAGTAACTCGTAAATTTATCGAAATTTCTCTATTCTCTTGCAGTCCTATGCTTGTATATCTCAGCAAGAATGCCTCCTCAGCATCCACGACGCCCTCGTCACCTACGACGAACGTCACGCCCGTCTGGAGCTCACCTTTGCCCGACACCTCTACGTAATCTCCATCGAAATCACGAAAAAAATCATCGGCCTCAACTCGAAAATGATGAAAGGCCCACCTGAATGCGCCAACTTCCTGGAAAACACTCTAGAACACTACGTCACAGTGCTAAACTCCACATGTCGCCGAGATCCACACAAACACATCCCTCACGACGTGTGGGACAAGTTCCAAGCCCTCAATCCAACATTTTTCGATGTCACTGACGAAGCCGAGGTGATTTTCGTTTGTGACATTATTCTTGCTGTGCTGAATGATTTTTGCAACAAGGCACAGGAGCAGATTGACATTTTATTAGGATGTCAGTTCCCTGAGAAGTTCGAGATGTTGTTTGAGAATCCATGGGCTGATTGTGTGGACGGAATCACGCGTGAAATGAGTAGAATGACGTAAAATAGAAAGGAAATAATACAAACTAGCGTAGTAGTAAGCTTTACATTTATTTCATGTTGATTCACAAATTTGATGTCACATGAAAAAAGCTTTCTATAAAATGCAAATGATATTAAATTGGTCAAGATTGTGCTTGTTTATCATTTTTCCAATTTAACAAAGAAAGCAAGTATTTGACTTTTTATGAAGTAAAACTGAATATGAAATTAAACAACTGTGTGATTAAGTCTTTAATTAATTATTTAATACATTATTAGCCTTTTTCTCGCTTTTTGTGTATATATATATATAAGCATTCACGCTCCTCTTTATTAATGATAAATTACCTAAATATGATCAAATACTTACTCGTTTATAATTTTGGAATCCGTTGAAGATACGCAGTCATTGAACAGTTCAAAATATAAAAATATCACGAATCGTAGAAAATTTAGCAATTTGCTGGTGCCCTGAAAGAAGTAAAATTGTCAGAAGAAAAAAAAAACGATTATTAAGTACCCGAATAATTAGAAAATTAAGATACTCACGCTGATGATGTAGAAACACCAGCTTCAAACAAGACAGCCCTCTTCTTATTAATCCCATAAGTAACCAAAATAGAAACCACAAACACAAACAGTCCAACAACCAACGTAAAGATCTCATGACTCCTCGCTGGTTTCAAAAACAAGCGAACGTCGAAATCACGCCAAACGCTCTCCGTCCACGATGAATACTGACCAGAAGTCCAATCATAATCTATACAAGTACATAGAATATAACTCATATCAATTTCTGCACCATAAGTCATATATTAAGAGTTTACCTTCAATTAGGAATGCAGGACTTTCAGCATCAGTCAAATTCATTGATATTCTGTAGCAACTGGTCTCATTCAACTTTGCCACGTTATCAGAGATGTTCAAATGGTAGTAAATCTGTGAAGACATGTTTGATGGACAAGAAGTTGTACTGATCTTATCACCCATAAAGTACGCGAGCGTTAAGGCTATCATTCGAGTGATTATATTATTACTGACTGAGACACTGACGTAGAGACCAAGTGCAACTGGCTGGAATGCGGCCACTCTTAGTGCACGATGAATGCTGCAGTTTGCCGACTCCAGGTAACAGTGCAATAGTTCATTAACCTAAAATAACAAATAACAAACTGTGACTTGAATCATCAAGCAAGTAATAGTAATAGGTTTTCCCACTTACATAGTACAAATTCGCCCTTTCATTCTCTCTGTACTCCTGTTTAGTGACAGCTTCATACAAACTCTTTGAAATCCCATCAACAACATCTCCAATATACACTTGAATGCTATCCTTTGGCAATATTTCCACATCCTTACTATCAGTCATGTTCTGATAGACAAAATCAATGTTGTGCACGTCATCATACATCCCATTGTAGAAGTGATTGCTAAATTTATCAGCATAATCGGTCATTACTAAACTAGCAGGTGGATTGTTTTCCCTTGCAAATGACTGAATCGAAGTGGGTGGGATCTTCCCATTGTGTACCTTAACATTCAAGGTCTTAAGGTTCTTCTTTAGGATGATTAGAAAGTCTTGATGTTCAGTTTCATTGAGCATGTGCAGGTGTAGCTTGTCACCTTTACGAATTTGAGATATTTCGAAAATAGTTGCGATGTCTTGGAAACGGATTGGATTAGCGTGTTCTGTGGGGGTTGTAAATTCAGCACGAGGATAGTTGTCACGTTGCATGTCGTAGACGACGCGTTGAGAGCCGAGATAGTCGTAGGATTCACCGTTGAAGAGAATAAAGATAACATTGCGATCTGAAAAGTTTAAAAACTGTCATAATATGAGCGAAGAAAAAAAAAAGAGTATTGTAAATTGAGATTTTAGAAGAGTCTTAAGTGAAAGTAATTAACTGAAAAAACATGAAATGTTGAGAAAATAAATAAAATACTTGCCCCTGAAATATAAGCAAGAAAATACATGAAACAATAAAATAACTAATGTAGCTTTTATTTTTGCAAACAATTTTCAATTATCACTCATAGTTTCTGAGTTATTAAAGTTTTTCTATGACTATTCGCATTTGGAGGTAAGAAAATTAAAATTCGCGCACGCCCAACCTCGATGGAACCACTCGATTAACATGAATACAACTTTAGACTGTACTATCTCATAAAATAGTTATGATAGAGTATTACATGAAAAATATATCATACCCAGAATGACCATAGATACCAAATAAAGTAGAGAAACCTTTTGAAATAAGAAATAACTCACCATAATTTTTATAACTTGGCAGCATCCTCTTCATCAATTCAGCAACACTCAATAACGTCACCATTCCAGTGACTGTACTCTCTGCACCTGGCTCCAGCGTGTAAAACAATGAGGTAGTATCAATTCGACTCACAACCAAAATCTGCTTGATGTCCCAATTCAACTTCTTGTCAGGAGTCAGCGTGGAATTCCCCATCGGGAAAAGCGATGCATACACATTCTGATCCCCAAGCGGATCACAGAACTTGACTGGATTTAGATTCATCACCATTGATGACCTCCTGGAAGCAAGAAACAAGTAAACTCTTTGTAACAAAGTAGAATGCTGGAATCACCTCAAACAAGTTGGTGTATTGTATGCAGCAAACATAAAACTCTTCAATTCTAGACTACAAAGTGACCTGCTTGGATGTTCATCAAAGTTATAGTTATTAAACTTGTTAAAACAGTCTTGAACTTTATTGATATCCTTCTCCTGGTCAAGATAGAAAAGCGGAAAATTGAAATCTTCTTGTAAAGCAGCACTTCCAAATAGATTCCATGTGGTAGAGCATGTTCCTGGGACATTACTGCCTTCATTGGGACACTGTGCCTCAGGACTGTACTGACCTACAGTTGTCTTGTGATCCTTATCTCTATTATAGACCATTAGACCACCGATATGAGTGGATGACTGCAGTTTAGTGATTGTGTCTTTGTTGAAGAGATCAATGGGAATGACTGGAATGTACTCAAGGCCATTTGCTATGCTTAGAACAAAGTTTAAATCATTTTGGGATTGAATAAAGTGAACAACTCCAGTGGAACCACCCCGTTTTGCTAAAAAAAAAAAAAAAAAAAGAAGTCAAGTAACGCACATTTAAAAACCCATGACATCCTTTAAATTATCCGTTAAATAATATACATTTAAATACTAGCTTTTATTGCTTTACAATGAGATTAATTGACTTACAAGAACATCCAACTTGATGTGTTCCATTCAATCGGCGAAAACAAGCTGATATGCCATCAATCGATTCGTACATCTTATCTTTGGTACGTTCGCTATGCACTAATAGCATAAATATATAATTAGTATGTATAAGATAACATTTATTGTAAAATACGTTAACATTTTACATTCCATAAACTGAGCAGTTAACCTTTGATTTTAACGAAACATTCAAATATGCTTACCAATCGTGCACAGGGCTAATAAAAGAATGATTTTCATTAAAAAGCACATTCTGAAGATTTCCAGGGCGTAACTGTAAAATAATAATATAGAGTTCTTTGTTAATTAGGGCGTAATCATTGTTTACAGGATGATTTCTCTTAATTCGGCAGAATATGTAATGACAATACATCCGGTAGGTCCGCAACAATCGACGACACGAGTGTTGACCAAGTTGCCTACGATGACAAAGCATTCAGACATTGTTTTGAAAATTTATAATTTATTTATTTAATGGATAGCAATAGAAAATATATTACGGTTGTATATTACAGAATCGTTTCTAGTATTCTGCTTTGCATGAATACTTTTTGAAACAGGTGTTATCAAATGTTGCAAGCAATGTAATATAATAATATTTATTTTTATTGATGTAATTTATTAATAATCAACTTTGTTTTGCAAAAATTATTCGTAATCTTTTTATAAATTTTGTTATATTTCTGTTGCTATGCGGGCTATTCTTTTTTAATTGCTTAACAATATCAATATTTCTTAAAAACAAAAATATTTATTGTTTTAATTCGCTATAAATCAAATATTACTTCCATACACGTATTTTAAATTTACTACACGCTTATCACTTTTATTTGCCACGAGTAATTTGTTAAAACAATTTGAAATATTCTACTTGTGATACAGGCAGATAGAGGGCGCAATTTACGTTAAATTATTTCAATTTTTCTATGGCAAGGATCACATTTATTAGCAATATTCACCAATCAAGCAATGTCAATATTGTCGAAAAACATCTAGATTCAATAACCTCGTTAATATTCTCAATCTTCTCCACCTTTCTTACCTTTCTTTCAAACAATCACAACCCTTTCACTCCATTCACTAGCGTTTGTTTCTAAATCAGTTGTCACATCACGAAGGCGTTGTTGATCGCGTCCGTACCCTCCGGCGGCGTCGCCGCCGCCAGCACACGGGAGCAAGGTTCGACGCACGGCGCCGGCTCGATTGCGCCGCTTCGGTTACGTAATCACGCGCAACCGGCTTCGACGCTGGGCGCCGCGCCGCACTCGCGAGAGTCTCTCTCGGCCTCTGGCGTCCGACGAACGCACACGCACCGGAAAAGGGGGCCCCAGGCCCATCTCCTCACTCAGTGCCGGGAAAAGTCGTCTCATTCGACTCATCACGAACGCAGTGCGCGCGAATCGAAGTCTCCGTGGAAAACATCGGCGAACATGTTGAAACAAGTAACGATCGTGGCAATACCGGCTGGAAAATAAGCAATATCCTTGGTGCTAACAATCGAGAGACCTCAAAGTCTGTTGTTTGAATGTTAGTTGTTGATTTGCAATTTATGTTGTTGCGAGCTGGTGCGCGCAGGCGAACGTGCTAAGGCGGCGGAAAATCGCCGGTGGGAAAATCAATCGGCGGCGCCCTATTGTGCACGTGTTCGTGGACGGCTGTAAAAGTGCGCAGCGGACATCCACGAAAAGTAGCAACTCCTCCATTGAAGCGTAATTCTTCACGCATAAATGGTGAAATTGCAGTGGTGATTGGTGAAGGAGTGAACGAACTTGAGTGCAGCGTCGCGAGGCTGGCCACTGCCGGCGCCGGCTTGAGGTTTCCCGATTAGCAGAAGGACGCGCAGCGGAGGAGAAAATGGGCAAGAAAGCCCGGAAGACGAGATGGCGTGCATTGGCTATTGAAACTGGTGAGTAATAATATTCTTCCTCAATCGTAATTGGAGAGATTTTCTTTGATCTGAATTTTATTTTCATTCATTTATTGATTGAAAGTTATTGAGGAAATTGTGGAAATACATTTCTGCTTGAATTAGAATATACTAAATAGCTGATAATGCGGAAATTATTGTTGTTTGGTGAAATGGTGAAATTTGGTGGGTTTATTGGGAAATGATTGGTTAATCTAGTGCTGAAGGAAATTTGTTGTTATCTTATTTGGTTTACTTGTTTTTAATTTTTAAATTAAATCCTTATATTTTTAAAGCTTATAACTTATTACACAATCTTGAGTAGAATAGATTTATACAGATTAGCTAAGATTCTACAAAACTTTAGAGTAATAGAGAATTAAGAAAAAATTTACTTAACCTATCCACGGTTTTCACATAGTTGCTATTATTATAATCAAGAATAACTCTTCCAAATTGAATAACATTGTTCCATGTCAAGCTCCAGTTATTTGCCATAAATCAAATATTTTGCTTCATCAATTGAGTTGAGTATAATTAATCAAGTACGCTAAGTACGTTACACAGGTGGACATTCAGAGGTTATTCGAGGCGCGTTTGCAATCAGAATGTATTAGCACATGTATTAACAAATTAGTATGCTACTGGCACCAGTGGCGTTTATAATGTCTGGGACTTATGACAGCTTACGAGCATTTAACACATTTTAATAACAATGCGCGCATTAATCCATGCAAGCAAGAGGCGGCTTGCAGGCGTGTACGCCGCGTGACGACGACTCGTCGTCGTAAAGTGGGAAATTTATTGGGTATTTAATAATAACTCGTGCGATTCTATACGTACGTGGACTCTGCCATGGTTGAGTTGGTGAACTTTACGTTTACGTCGGTCGGCCTGCGCTGAGTACCTGGTGCGCACGATGAGCACGTGCTTTTTGCGCAGCCGACGAGGCCGCATATTACGCTCGTTGCATAATGGACTGTGCAATTATATCACGTGTCTGGCTGCGAATGAATCTTGCGCGAAATGAGCATGGAAGATTAATTGATTTCCAAAGGTAAATCAATTTCGAAATTGGTTGGTTGGGTCAAAGCAGCACTAGGCAATGGCAATCAAATAGTCTACATTTACCGTAAAGGAGCTGAAATTATTATTTATCATTCTCGGTGCGAAATTATTTCAACAAGAACGATTCGAGCACGTTATTGACAATAAAACTTCCGTCATGCTCGCAGAAATTGCAAGTAAAAAAATGGTTAGCGATAGCAACGAAGAAGGCAATTAAAAAGCGACGATGAGAAAATGTTCAGGCGTTAAATAAAAACAAGCTAGTAGTAGTTGTCTTGGAGATGCAGACGGGATGCAAATGTTGCGCTATTTTCATCCTGCATTGCTCGAGAGCAATTGGCTAAGAATAGGTGGTGTCTTTGGGAAGATGCAGGAAGTTGTCTGGCACACGGCGTGGACATTCATCACACGTTTGGGAATCTTTGTCAGAGATAAATTGCACGTACGCAGTACGTTGATGAGTATGGAAGGAAAAAGTGAAATAAACGGAATGCCGGCTTGTTAATTGATAATCATTCATAATTAATTACTTTGTGGCAAAGTGTATTTTTTCCAACTCAAATCTTGTTAAAATTGCCATCTATAGATATGACACTCACAATCTACTGCACTTGTTGTGTATTTGTTGTTGTTATTGCAATTTTTATTTAATTGCCCCATAACTCGACATTCCACACGTGCTCGTTTTGATTGGTCTACTACCCCGTCGGTGGAATAATACAAGAGGGTAGATGAGACTGCAAAGTTGGACAATTGTCGATAAGTTTAATATAGTATTTGTTTATTATCGCTTAAAAATTTCTCATTGCGAGACTTCAGCAATTTTTGCATAACTTACTTTAATTACTAATTAAATAATGAAACTGTAATTATCAAATTATTCATAGTGAAACATAAATAAATCCTGTCCCTAATTTTCTAAGAAATAATCTTGCATCCAATTCGGTGTAAAATTGTCAAGCTCGAAAAGAAAGTACAGCAAATACTGCAAAACAAATAGCAATCTCTAGACGTAAATGTAATAAGTATGTAGACTAATTCAATTAGCAGAAACAGAGCTGAACAGGAGGCGGCAATGCCATCGTTGGTTGCACTTGTTCTCTTGTATCGCTCTTTTCACTTTACGCATTGATTAACACAGCTCTATTTGTGAACGAACGTTGTTGTCCTCTATAATTTACAATTGAGTGTCAAACACTGTCAGGTGGTTTCTGGCTTCTTCCTGAAAATGTTTGGAGGAACATATTTGGATAGGTTAGAAGTTGAGTACTAAATGATATTGTAATTGTTTTGAATCGATTTGAATGCGCCACGTCCGATTGAATTTTGTGCCTCTAATCAGTTTGTATTAATTTGAATAACAATGCGGTACTTTTGTTTATTGCAAATTTGAGATTGTAAGTGAAAGTGATTAATCACGCGGAGAATTTGAATTGACGCATGCGCAGCTGAACTGTGTTGTACAAACTGGCAGAAAAAAACAATTCTTATTTATTATTTCTATATTTATTATTTTGTGGGGGCATACAACTGCCTTGAAGTGAAGATGAAAGTTTGTCTTTTAAACTTGAGGGCTGATAACAACCAACGTTTCCGGTTCGTTTGCATATGCCAACTGTCAACTGTGCATTATTTATGCGTTTACGCTCGATGGTAGGTATTCAGGTAGAAAGGCAGCTGAATATTTATTTGTCTATTTGTTTACTTAGCTGTGTCTCGAAAAGCACACTGGTTTCTTACTTATAATGTGCGTAACTCTATGTCGTTTCAAAGTTTATTAAGATTCATCAGTCAATTCATCACCTTTTCCTTAATTTCGTTTTCTGTTATTTTTGAGTTAGTTGTTTGCTTGCGTTCTAAAATGACTTGAGTCACATTGCTTTTGACGAATAGCCGCGATCTAAAAATGTTTGAAATAGATTTGGTCATCTTAACAACAACTCATCTCTATTCATTTAGTTGAAATGCTTTTTAGTTCAACTTAAGTAAGTTTGGTTGCAAATTGAGAAATTGTAAAAGTGCACCGGAAGTCATTCAGTTGCTTGAATTTGTTGTGGGTGGGTGGGTTTTAATTGACTGCGTTAAATTGAGTGGTACTTTAAAGTGCAATAAAATGCTTAGGTTTGATGTCTTCGTGATGTTGCATGTTCAGGTGTCTAGGTTAATTATAAATAGTTTATTATGTCTTTCACTCTACTTTATACTGCTTGAGTCTATTTTTTTGCATAGGAAGTGACTTAATGTCATCCTTTTAACTATGATTTTCATTCACTTTAGCAACTGCCACATGAAACAGCGACATGAAATACTTGAATGAATTAAAAATATGCATACTCTAGGAATACGGGTTCAAATCTTGCTGGGGTGCTAATAACCCCTGGTAGTTGATGCTGTATAATGAAATGGAGGTCAAGTACGGTGTCGTTGTACCGCGTGGTTGCAGTACGTTCTAAAAATAACAAAATAACAACTTGGGCATGGTGTGATTATTGGTAGGAAAGAAATTTTGCTTTTTAAATGATGAAAAGAATTTCCGTACTATCTCTCTGGCAACTTTATCAGTTGTACAAGTTTTACAGGAATACTTTTACCATGTGGCAGTTTTTATCAGTGCCTTTTAGTTGTGTATTTGAAAGCGTCTTGAATTCCAAATACTTTTGCAGTTATTCAGCGTTTATGTACGTGCTTGTTACTCAATTGTGACAAGTTTGAAAATAAATTCTTAACGTGATAATTGATCTTTTTGGCATTTGTTTATTTCATTTCTGATAATTGCAAGTGCCTCTATTGCGAAATGTTGGATAATGACTGAGCACTTAATGCAATGACGAGCCTTACTTTTCGACAGCTCTAGTTTAAGGTTTATTGTTACTTGGAGAGGAAGGAGGAGAGGAACAATTTTCACAGTCTTCTAATACCATCAAAGGAGCCGTCATTTGTTGACAAAACCTCTGACAGTGAATCTACTTCCCCAAACCCTCAACGCACTAAAATCAAAAACAAACTGTTTGCAATCTAATTCCTCGATTTCAAGGAAAAGAGAGTCGTAACGTAGAAAGTTGAAGAGGAAAAAGGAGAGATGATTTTTATGTCATACAAGAAGAAGAAGTAGAAATAAAAGAGATGACGCAATGTGATGATAGTAAAAGGGGGTTGTTGGTGGTAGAATCGACCGCAGTATGGTTTGTAGGGCACTCACAGTGTGAGGGAGGCAACCTCCATGCGGTCTAGGCAATTCGTGGCTTGCACTTTGTATAGAGGGTTGAAACGATTTCAATATTTTCATCGCTACCATCAATCGATTGTCTTGTTTTGAAGGAAATATTTGTTATATTTTTATCGCTTGAGGTATTTCAAGAGCGGTGATTGACATTGATTTCATAAGATGACAATGCACTTTTAGTTAGGTAAAATGCAACACTGATTGATAGGATGACATAATTGGAGGGTGTACGATACGACTCAAGGCAAACTACCCTTCATTGTTTTTTTTTCTTCTCTTCTTCTCTTTTACAACATGCTCTGCTCTGATCTCTTGTGAGACTTCATTGCTTGAGATAAGAGATAAGGCGCAGATTTATCATGAATTATCATCCTTGCATATCAAGTATGTTTAATCAGTCCACTATCTTCATCGGGAAGAAATAGACCTAAACAGTTGACTGTTTACTGACAGTTGAGATTCAGTTTGTAGAGGTAAGCCAGTTTTCGATGTTGTTTTAAGAATTGACTAAAGTAAATGATGACTAAATAAATAAAATAATTCAAACACATTCTATTTATTTCCACTCGAAATTAAAGAGACAATCGAGAAGTGTACTGACTTGTCTGGCAAGCTAAATTAAGATGCACATGTCGCTACGAGAACTAAGTACACAATGCAATGAAACGTGTAGAATGGAATGTGCAGAGGTGGCAAACGAAAGCTAAAAACGACCGAGACATTGAAAGCGCAGTCGAGCCAGCAGTCGAGCAACAAGACCTACGTGAAGATGCAGTCGAAAACTATTTTAATTGCGATGGAAAACGTCTGGAAACCAGATGGGATATTTATGCGCAAGAGATGCAGTCGAGGGGTGGGAATATCTTAGTTGAATTGATGGAATTGATTCGAAAGGAATTTCAACACACAAACACACACACACGTCGCCAGAAAAGAAAAAAGTTAATTCACGACGACTACTCTACGTTGGGATGGTGTTTTGTTAGATTTTGAAAGATTCTGTTTATTTTCTTGCGGCTTGACTTGATTTAGAGACACGGAGGAATAATAAATTATCCAATAATCGAAATGTGCTGACCATACTTTTCTCATCAGTCATGCTGCCACATAAATAGGCAGTTTGTCTCAAGTTACGCAACGCACAACTTTGTAAGATTGTTGAATACGACGACACTTCTCAAATGGGATTAGATTCGCAACAGAACGGGGCGAGGAGGTGCAGGAAAAAAACTCGATGTTGTCTGGTGTGTGTGAGTGTGGATGAAGCCATGGAAAAGTTTTAAAGTAGTTGGGGGGAAAGTCGTAAAATAAATCATGGAAAACCACAAATTGCTTGGTTGTTTTATGCGAATTACAAGGAAAAAATGTCAAGTTATGTACGTACTGCACGCTTGGAAACTTGCAAAAATCACAATCTAGGTAAATATTGTCTCCAACAACAACACTCTATCACTTATCAACACGTTAACGTGTAAGTTTGGCAATTTTTGGCAGTTTATTCAGTCAATATTGACATGTTTACCTCGAAATCTAGCTCTGACAATTTACACAAGTTCGACAATATTCGCATAACGGTGTACTTGATGAGCCAAGTAGTACTTTGACAAGGTAGTCTATTTATTGTTTATTGATAATGTCTCTCGTCTTATCACATTTCAAGTAGATGCGAACTTTGTACAGTGTGCCAACTTATATTGATTGATTTGGTTTCCGGTTTCGATCGAACACATGCAATGATAGTACAAACATGTTGTTGCGAATATTCGTTGATGGACATTACACAAGACTGTAATTAGTCAATTTTCCCATTTCCTTGTGGCTTAAGTTGTTGCACATTGGTGATTTGGTGTGGCATTTATTTGATAGATTCTACATCATTAGTTCAAATACATTGCTGGCACATTTTTAATAAGTTGTAAATAATTATATTTTATTTCAATTCAATGGATTAACGTAGTCAAAGGAAACTAATTGAAGGGATAATTGTCGATCAAAACTGGTGTGGATTAAAAGTCAACTGAACTGAATTGTGAGAAGCACTGATCATATTTTTGTTTTAATGTTTCATTTAACGGAAGCGTTCTTTGCTGTCAAATAATAAAATTTATTTTTCTGATTAGATCACCACAAGCCACTTAAATAATTTTCTATTTGTTGTTTCACGCAATTGTCGTGTCCACCGGAAGCAATTGCCTTAATGACACACACGCAATTTGTTTTACAAACCAGAGGATATCACGAAGCATTAAGCAACGTTTGCTTGCATTCATGACAAATTATTCATTGTTAATCATGCAGAAAACAAGAATTGTGTGAAATAAAAACGAAATTTAATCTGCTAGTAATTGATATGACTGCATTCTAATTATAGAAAAAGTTATTGATGAAAATGTAAAACCTTGCATGAATTAGTCAGTATATACCTATTTTGCAGGCAATTTAATATATTATTAAATTAATAAGAAGAATCATTTAGTTTATTATTTATAGTTTATTTTCTCTAATAAACATGTTAGTCAGCATTAAAAAGCAATAATCTTGTTCTCCTAATTACCGTGGAAAAGGCAAAACATTAAACAAGTTAGCAAATATTTTGGCGAATTAAAAACCGTTATTATATTCTTTTCTTTTTGGTAATTCTACTATAGTGTATAACTAAGATTGCAATTTTTTGCGCAATGTACGTTGTGCAATTAAAAATAGCGCGCACATTTGCTGCCTAATGCCAAAAATTTCACTCACTACACCTTGTATGTATACTTGCAGTATTGATGATGAGCTTGCCATTTCGTAACATCTTTTACTTTTGAATTTTGAGGAGATTTTGACGTCAGCCGCGTTCTGCGAATGGCCGCAGAATGAGATGAGTTAGTTGGTCAAGTCACATGTTGGATGAGGCTATTTTTGCGAGTTTTATGTGCGCAATGAAAGTTGCATTTTCCACGTGGGTACTTTAGTAATAAAGTAATGGCAAATAAAGTGCGATTGAAATACTTTCAGAGTTAGTTTTGGAGCAATTTGACAGAAGATTTTCTATCTCAAGTGCAAGGAAAGTCGAATCAATTGTAGATAAAATTCTTTGCATTGGAATTAAATATTTAACCTGACATTTTCCGTACTTTTTGTTAAGCGAAATATTTTATTGCATGTCGATCGTTTCTACTACTGTAGTAGTATATACTACGCGGTCTATTGAATGGTAAATTGATAGTCTATTAAAATTGCGACTTGCTCCACGCACGTAGATTGTATTGCGAAATGCGGTCAATGCAAGGCAGTAGCGGCGTTGTCAATGATGTCGTAAAAATACGTCGAATATAAACAAGACAATACGCAAGAGGTCATCAAGCGCACATTAATCAGTTTACTACGCAACTTGCAATTAATTCATTTATATAGAATGCAAATTCATTCACTACGAGTTTCTTACTCTTTGATAATAACATTTGATAATAACGACAGAAACACTTTACTCATCTCGGATTGGGGGTTTTGGGATAATCAAAAAATTGCAATCAAAAGATTGGTGCTGTCCGCGGCTTGGAGGGTAATGACCCACGCAATAAGAGATGGAAGCAAGGCGTTTGTTTAACCTCTCTGGTATTGATCTGTGTTCAAGTTTTCAGACTCTACAGGGAGTAGAGAGAGAATTGGGGAAGTCTCAAGACTTCTTCTTCATTTACTACTCACGAACTTTGTAATATTTCCTATTTTGTTGTCATGTTTTGATGGCTTTCCAATAACTTTAATATTAATTGAACATTTCGCTAGACGTAAGTAATTAATTTGAAGATGATTAAGAGCACATGTCTGGATTCTTATCAAGTTTGTTTACACTTGGCAAACTTTGGACTTGCATAATCATCTCTACATTGAGGCTGCACGCCTCATGCGTAACCAGATGCATTTCGCACTTTTTATTGCCCTCTTATTAATAAACAGCTTATTATTATTATTATTAGTAAGGTCGGACGGAGATCAAAGTTGCGCGCCCGACACGAGTGCAACTTTGCGTTCAATCCGTTCAAACGATAGCAGCGCATTGAGGAAAAATGTCATGTTGGTCATTTCGAAGTACACGCTCAATGAAGTAACATTAATGTTGACTGCAAATTGCTTGCAACTGATGGAATGCGTGTGCTAATTTGCAGGTAATCAAAGCGATAGCGAAGAATCACAACACAGCGCACTGCATTCGCACAAGAGCAGCAGCTACTATCAGACGTACTCGTCCTCCGTCTCCCATCACAGCAGCCACTTTAACGGCTACCAGCCGATACACTACGGCGGCGTGCAACGGTCGTACAGAGCAGCGACCGGAGGCGGCAACGCCGGCAAGGTTAGTTTCGTTGGCGGCCAAGGAGGCGCGCAGGCTCGTGGCAGGCTCAGTCATCACTCGGCGGCGGTGGCGCGGACTGGCAAGGACGACGACGAGTCGACGTCGCAGGCGGCCGGAGGCGGTGCTGGGACGAATGGCAAGATTACGTTTAATGAAGGTGAATTAAGTGGAGGGTTGGAAATGAATTGATGATATGAATGGAAAGCGTGTGAGAAAGTTTTAGGCAAGTTTATTCAAGTTTCAAATCTTTTTTAGATGAATATACGCGAATCACAACTCCTCGACAAGACGTACTATTCAAGAAGGGTTACCTGAGCAAACCCAAGATCTATCAGACACAAACATCCACCGGTGCTTCCACCATCTCCACAGGCAACTCTACAGGCAATGGCACACCAGATCATCAATCGGCAGGTACGCAGCATTCAACTCGACTCTAAACATTGCCCAATTGCTGCTACCTTTCTGCTGTCTTTCTTTCAGATGGCACCGAAGGCACCGACTTGGAGTACGAGTCGCAGTTTGTCTTCCCGAATGGATTTGTCGACCAGAATGGCATCTACTATGTCAATAGTAAGCAAAACCGTTTATTAGCAAGCAGAAACAATCGATTAATCATCTATTTGGTCTGATAGGCTTCGAACCATATCCGTTGGTTGTCTACAACCCAGCGATGTGCTATCCAGAGTATGTGCCATCGCCCCGGTCTAAACGCTTGAGCACCGGCTCATTGGTGAGAAGAATCACACTTTCGCTCGATTCTCATCGAAATTTAATTGTTCTCTGCCGGCAGACTGAATCTACGAGTCCGCACAACGAAGAAACCGGCCAGGAACTGAGTCATTCCGGGGGCGAAACTGTAAACTATTCGGAATACGGACACGGAAATGTCTACAACTTGGTTTTTCCCGGATATTATGGCTACGGTGTGCAGCCAGGTAATGATTCAAGTGGAGTTTGACCGGTTTTGGTTGTTTTTCTGGTCGCGTGATTTCCTACTCGTGTTGTTTGCTTTGCGCAGCCACAGCGTGTGCTGTGGATGAACAGGATAATTTTAGCCGCAGGCGGCGATGATTTCGAACAAATTAAACGCAGTAAGGAGTAATGACATTTTACGCACTCTGTTGGCATGCTGACAACGGCGGGACTGTAATTAAAAACAGCGAAATCGCTTTGATTTGCTTTTTGCAGCGACTAGATGTCAACGGGATATTTTTGGACGGACAGTTTAGCCTACTGCGAAATTGCGATAGTCGGTTGTATTGATTTCGAAATTGAATTAAATTATCCATAATTTGACGCTTCAAGCGGCGGCTTCGCTCAACCTGTTTAGAAGTTTCGAGAGGATTAAGTTGAAGGTTGGACATTGAGGTTGCATTCTGTAAAGTCGTCTGGGAAGAAATGAAATTGTCTAAATTCTGACGTTTATTCGACGATTTTATCACATTCAGTTGACAAACCCAATCATTTCAAATTCCTAGTTGCTTGTTTTCATCATATTTGCCGTTGCAAGTATATTTTCTCACGCCAATTTCCCTTTTTCCCTATCTATCATTTGACATCTTGTTGACATTTTTCTAATAATTGCCGATCAAGCAATTCATATTCAGTCACGTTGCCACATTCTGACAATTTCTTATGGTGTCATTGCAGAAATGGAATTGGCCCAAGGTGAACCTCGCAAAATAAAGAAACGCCGCCGTCGGAAACTATCGAAACCGGTACCCGAAGGCAACTGGACCACTTCCTCGGATGACTACGACGAATCGGATGAGATGGTTAGCGAAATAGAGAACCGGATCATTCAAGGTACGCATCGGCCTCCGACTACAGATTCAACAGCGAGTGAGGAGCTTAAGGAGGCAGTCACAATTGAGGAGATTGAAGTGATGAAGACGGAGTCAGTTGAAGAGAATGAAGTCAAAGAAGTTCAGAAAAGTGACGAAGAGAAAGACACGGATACCAATTCTGAGACCGTTGTCGAGAGTTTAATCAAGGCTGCATCGGTTGAAAACGTGCCTAGTGAGGAAGTGTCTAACCGGATGGTGGAGGAGACTGTGGAAGAAGTTGCACCTCGAAAAAAAGCGCTGAAAGCCGATGCCAAAGAGTTTATCCCGCGATACTTCCATCATGCGCCACATCACCGCCATCCACATCCGCACTTCATCGCCAATTTGATACCACTGCCACCGCCATTCCTGCACGCACCGCCTCCGATGCACCTTATGCACTCACCACATATGCACGTCGCTCAAATAGTACCTGTCGAGGTTGTACATGCGCAAACGTCGCTAGAATCACATGAAAGCCACCCCGAAGTTCACGAAGTACAAGCCGCTGTGATACCCGCAACACTACAAACCCTAGAGGTGGCGCCAGCTACGCTTTCCAATGAAGTGCTGCCAGAGTCACAGTCTGCTTCTACACCTCAAGTAGTCTCTTCGGATAAATTGCAAACGCTACCAATTGCAGTCAGACAGGTGGCATCCAGTCCACAAAAGAACAAGCATATCGACATTGCCAAGATTGTTTCCAAGCTCGAAGAGGCAGCCAAAGAGCAGAGGAGGTCAGGGCCCAAAATGGGAAATCCCCGAGGAAGGAGGAGTTATTCAAGACTGTTGCCGGGGGATAATATAGACAGAAGGTTTGTTAGGAACGAAGGTGGCCATCAAAAAATTAGAGATGTTAGAGATAGCTCCACAAGTACTGTCAGTCAAGTGGGACCATTGAATGGTCATAAGAATTATGCGCAGATGTTGTCCAAGAAATCAACAGCCACTAGTCCAATGAAAAAGTTCTCCAGATCGCCTTCCAAAGGGTCTTCTTGCACAACCCAAACTCTACCAATCAATCAAGTGCATAGTGCACCATCCCCATGCCATATGCACCCTGTCCAATTCCATCCCCAGTCTCCCAAGGTCCAATCAACGAGCCAATGGATATCAGTACAGTCTAGGAAGAAACGGAAGAATAAGAACCAAGAGTGTGATTGGGATGAACGGGAAGAGGTCGTTGAGGTAAAAACTACCCATTCAGATGATGGGTTTGAGGCTTATGACGTTAGCAAATTGGAGGATGTTGTTGTGATTAAACAGGAACCTATAGTACAACCTGCCGAGGACGTTAAGACCGTTGAAGAAGTTATTGAAGTAAAGAAGGTGAAGAGGGACATAAGAGCAAGTGTCAAGGAAGAGAAAAAAATGGTCAAGCCTAATGAAGGTGTCTTGATGCCAGTGGTATCTGCGTCTGATTTAAAAGCATCCGAGGAAGAGGAATTTGATCGATTAATCAGGACTTTGGAGGAATTGGAAGCAAAGACACCACAGAAAAAGAAGTCATTGATCAAGATTAGTAGTAAGAGGGTCATGATTACAGATGTGGGTGTCGAAGAGGTGTTGCCGTTGACTATCACGGAAATAACGGACGAGAAGGAAGAGGTTAAAACAAAGAGGAATAAGAAGAAAGTCAAAGAAGCTGTAAAAGAAGAGAATACCGTTCAGGAGGTGCCTAAAGACGTTATCAAAGAGATTCTCGTTGAAAAGCTTTCTTCAGAATTGACGCCACCTGCTGAATTACCTCCTTTGCCCATTTCACCGCTATTCGAAGAGGTTTCGGAAGTTCCAGACTGTGTTCCGTCGGTGCCAATCTTGGAAACTCAGACCTCTAGTGAGGAAACACCGGAAAAGAAACGTAAAAAGAAGAAGAAGCCTTCCAAGAAGCCATCACTTCAAGAAACACCACCCACATCAGTTCCCACAACACCCTCGACCTCAGCTTCTACCGACGATGCTTCCTACAACTTTTTGCTCACTGATTCTCTTCTCGAGGAAGAGCGCACTAATTTGGAGGTCTCCGAAGAGTTGGACAAAATTATCCAACGCGGAATGTTCACGTCCTTAGAAGAAAAGATCAAGTCTCTTAACATTACCGCATCTGGCACCGATGGCTTCTTCAAATCAATGACCTCCTTTGTGGATAGTCCCATTTCGAAAGGAGTTAAGGAAGATGATCTTACGACCATCTTGGCAAAGACTACAAACATCTTCAAGGTCAAGCGCCCGATGCACAACATTGGACCAGAACCCTCAACGACCGGTTCTTTTTTAGATCTTGCCAGCCTCCACGAGGACCCTGGGATTAGTACCCATGGGGGTGGCAGAAGAGAGGGGGTCATTACACAAGCAGTCAAAGAGTGGATGGTCAGAACTAGAGAGACTACGCCGGAGGTAGAACTGCTCAAAAGTCCGAGGACCATTTTGAAGGAGATTGGGGAGATCGGTGGGGGTCACTCAATCAAAGAGTCGTGGAGTGTCACGCCAGAGTCTAGTTTCGAAGATGAGGATTTGCTGGAGTGCTGGGATGATTTGGAAGAGACAACTAGGATTCTAAGCTTAAAGAGTCCCACTCCCCAAAGAGGGGACCTCCAGGTGGTGGCGAGCGAAGAGGAAGAGAAGCAAAAGCAAATTGAGGCCTCCCTCGAAATCTACGAGAGTTTGTACGGGAAGAACGAGGACTTCAAGCAGATCAAGGCTGAGATCGAAGAGAGGAAGAAGAATGGCACCCTGCCGAAACATGGCGGGTTGCCGTACCGCGCTGTGTGTTGCAGCGTGATGTGAATCACCACATATACCAAATACTGATAAAGTTCAAAGGGTGTGGTACGCACCTGACTTGTAAGCGAATGAACAATGTTACCAGAGCACTCATTCACATATTACGTACTGTTGACTAATTAGTTGTTGACGCAGAATAAACATTAATCACAAGAAGGGGTGCACGGTAATTAGCGCACAACGACGGCGCATTAAATATTGCTGATCGTTGTGATTGTGCGATTGCTACTTAATGGAAGGTGCAAGGGCGGGTGCGATTGTGATTTGATCGAAAGACAAACTTGATGGACTGAACTTTAGCGCGTAAGTTGTTGGCGTTGTTGACCGGTGACAGGATGATGTTACAAGAGTTGCAATGTTAAATAGAAAGACACAAAACAAGACAAATTAACTAGCTGCTAACAGAGTAAGTGAACATGTTGAGCAAGTGGCGTTGGTAATAAGTTAGGTTACGTCTAGGTTATGATTATTTCTTCGGATAGCACAGGTTCATTTTCTAGCGACTTAGATAGATTAGATAGGTTTGACGATACCATCCCCCCCCCCATACACGATTAGTTGATGTGCTGAAGATGTGGCGTGAAGTGCTGGCGTCCAAGGATTAATTCAAATGCAATAATAGGTTAGTGGTAACAATAGTGGCAAAATGGACGCTTGACTAACAACGTATAGTGTTTGGTAAAGAATCTGAAAATGGTAGGCTACGGTTTTTCGTTCCTAGTTGTAGTGTTAGAAGGCAGCCATATTGGTCAATTTCAAGGATTGTGTTATGTCATGTTAGCAAATATCAAGCGAGGTGGAACAATAACGACTTAAATCAAGCAGCGAATTTATTTGTCTTTAATTTGTTTAGTTTTACTCTCGATTAGATATTATCTTCACGCGATATCATCTTGTCATTTCCACTCGAATCAGTGGATCACTACTTGATCAGCTAAACTTCTTGATACATGAGAACAATACGAATTCTGTACACAGTTGATGAATTGATGTATGAGGCGGGTCCTTGATGGCAATGGCGTTGTTTTCGTTTATCGTTTTTTGTTGTTTGTTGGATTGGTGGCGATGGAGGTTGCTTTTTAGTTAATTCTTTCGAAGGTTGCAATTGACGGGCGCAAACTGATGTAATGTGAACTGTAATTAATTGTAATTGATATCCGCGTTTGTTGATTTTGAGATTTGTGCCTTTGCAATTTGTAAAAAAGTAATAAAAATACATTTAAACAAAATGTGAAATAACTTTGCTTCTTCTACTTGATAGATTTCAGCTTGCTTGCTGAAAATGGATTCGAAATCACCAACCAATTCTACATTGGTTATGGTAGAATATGTGGATTTCATGATTCTAGTTCGTAGTTGGTGCCCAAAGACTACAGAAATTGCTTTCAAACAACGCAAAAACAATTTGATCCAATTTCGAATAATTCCTAAGGTAACTTATTGAATTTCTCTCATCTGACACTTTCTCAACAATGAGCATAACTCACTTTTTTTCACTTCCATCACAAAATTCAAACCTTCCAGTCGCTTGCATCGTTTCGCAACCAAATTCTCGTGACATTCGCATCTCATCATCATGCAGGACTTCTTCAACTGGGCCGAACTCATTCTCTACACCTCCATCATAACATTCCTCGTCGTGGGTGTCTACCAGAAGTTCAGTAGTTGGATAAATCCCTTCATATGTATCAACCGAATGAAGAAGAACTTTGGCGTAATCTTTCTCTTCATTTTTTCGTCCTACTCATTTCACTTTTTTAATTTATTTCGACAGCTTGGTGTTTCAACTAAACAAGTCAAATTTAGTCGAATGCCTGATTATGATGAATCAGACGACATGTACCCAGATGAAGGATGTGAAGGTGATGGAGATGATTGCGAAGAGGAAGCGGCATTGAGTGAAAAAGACCGTATTATTCGATATTACGCCCTGGCCCTACAAGAGTATCAGCGATTAAAAGAAGCCGATAAAGCAAAAAGAAAACTTATAAATATGTCCTGATTAGGTATAATCAGATTGTTAACATTGTATGCATTAAACCAACATGAAGTAAACGTAAATAATTCTTAAATTTCACAATCTACTATGTTTTCATTAACATACTGCAGTCTCCTGAAGTATTTAACATTATTTCGAAACTTTTGAAGTAAAACGCTAAGCTGATTGCATATAGTCAACTAATTTTTGAGCGAAAAGAATGCAAAACACGCGATTTGGACTAAGAAATCCTGTTCATCTCCGAAAGATATACAAGTAATGAACGCAAGAAACAGTTAGAACGATAACCAGTCTTTCTTTCGGTCCTAAAATGAACCCTCGCAGTTAAGCTTTAATTGTGTTCTGAGTGTTTCAAAGTGGTCAATTTTGACTCTTGGCTTGTTTATTTTTCTTGGTGGGAGGCGGCTAAAACATGCTATTTTCATGATGGCTGACCACTGTGTAATCTTATGGATTGTTTCCATGGCAACGAAGTTCAATTATTTCTTGGTACGCACCACTAAACTCCAAACATTCAAATGTGCAAGGTGCAAACGTGGGAGACGATAAGAAAGATGATTCATACGTGAAATATTTGTAGGTTATTGTGTAACTCTCCTGCGTGACTTAAATTGGCGATAATTTTGAAGGAACATCAAATAATTGAAATTCATCATACTCTCAACTTTACAGGAAGAAATGTAAGTACAATGATAACTCGCACCAGAAGAAACAACATTCTCTTTAACCTAAACCATTTATTTTATACAAAACCTATAAATAATATCACTATCTCAGCACAATTCTCCCAGCAACTTCAACTTATTTAGGTTTATATTGTCTCAAAGTCTTATCCATCAGTGCATCAACAAACTTGTCAATTGGATGGATAATAAATGGTATCATAGCCAGCCCAATACCAGCAACTGCAATCTTTCGAGGCATTTTATCCAACAACTTATTTCTTTTCAGCACCCACATTGAACTGGCACATGTGCGATTAATGATAAAGCCTGGTATGGCAACAGAAGCCAACACTTGCCATATAAGAGTATCTGCAGCAGTGTAGGAAGTATGGAGTGTTCTATTTGATGACGTTGTTTGGTCCTAGTTTGAAATAATTCATATTAATGTATTTTGATTTAATGGTTGGTGTCTTGAAAGTTGCATAGATTACAACCACGTGTGAATAGGAAAATGCGGGAAATCGGCTTACTCGATGTGTTTTCAATGCTTTATCGGCGGTATCAGCGCAGACATATAACACAGCAACGCCGTATGACGCCAGGACTAGTTTGCTGCCAATCATTGCGCGGAAAGCTTCGCCAACTTCGTTTGCGTATCCTGCAAAACATTAGGAAGCTTAATCTCCATGAAATGATAATGAACAGCATAGAATGACTATTATGCAATCATAACCTTGCAGCAAGAATTCCATTAGGCTTGTGAACTTACCAAGATATCTCAATGGAGTTTCACGGTATAAATCCTTTGGCACATGTTCCTTGGGCTCCATTTTACGTTCTATGACTCGGATGAGTATCACAGTCTCAAAATTGGAATAATTGTTGAATTATCAACTTTTTGGCTGACTTTGATTGGATGACATTTCGTGTTTGCCTCCGGTCAAGTATGAATGAGTTGTTAGAGTTGCCTACATTTCTCTCTCAAACTCACATTTATTTCAAAATATTCAAGTAAGCGAAATTTTTTTGTTTAAAATCGGAATATTACTGATTAATTTAAGTGCCCTTTAGTTTAATATGGACGTCACTATATAAAATGGTTTTTAGTTTTAAGGAAATATCGTATTCATTTATTCTTCAATATAGATTTTTATAAGATATGTAAACATAGAATATATCTTAGTTGAAACACGCGTCGTATAGGTATAGGTGGTGGTTGTGGGGTGTGAGATGAAATTAAAACAAAATTAATACTCCTAGTCTTAAATACAACCTATTAATCATAGTACGTCTTAGATCGTATTTTGTATAAAGCTCTTGTTACAACATTTACTTAATTATATCACCGTTTTTTTCTTTGTTCGTATTAACATTAGTTTTACGTCTATGAGATAAGGCTATGTGTTCGATACATGGTAGATAAGAAGCGAGACAAATGAATAGCGTATGAAACGATATAAAAGTGACTGTACAAGGCCCGTGTTCCTCCTCCGGGAGGGTGGGAGGCTCGCGATCGCAATGTGATTGGTGATTGGAACGGGCGTGGTTCTAATAGCCACCGCTGGATGGCGCGCCGTATTCGCTGCTCGGGGGCGCTGAGGGTGCACCGTAATTGCTTTCGGGCACGCCGGATGCTTGATAACCACCTTCCTGCTTCTACTCAAGAGAAAGCAATCAGTATGCATCGAGAGTTAGAAGTTACGTAGGGTGAGTGGGGATAAAGTTATACCTGTGTCTTGTAACGGATAAAGTAGACTTCCGGTTTGCTGGGCTGCGTTGGAGCTGGTGTAGGGATGTTGATCTCCGGGGCTTCTTCGGGTTTCTTGACCAGGACGTAGACCAAAGTCTTTTCTTCGTTTTGGGGTTGGACGGGAATAACTGGCGCGGTTGGTACTGGTGGGGCTGGGGCCTAGGAAGAAATATTTCGTTTGATTGTGCGGTGACTTGAATAAGTGGTTTAAGTACCTTGATGAAAATAATCTTGTAGTGTTTCTGCGGCGCAGCGACCGTGATTGGTCTCCTTGGAGCATAGTATTCTGGCTCTGGGGGTGGCACATGAACGTAGACATGTTTATGAACGGTGGGCTGCTGTGGTGGAGCGCCGTATTGGGGTTGAGGTGCGCCGTAGTTGCCGCTGGGGGGAGCATAGCTGTTTGAGGGTGGTGCGTAGCTGTGGCTTGGCGCGCTAGGGGCGTTGTAGGCGTAACCACCACCGCCTCCACCAATTGGAGGTTCTGGTCGGGCGCAAGCAACTGCCAGTAAGGCGGACATAACCTGAAAATAAAAATTTATTTGTGCATTAAGAAGTGAACTACTGTGGATTTCATTAGGTTGGTTTTAACTGGACCTAAGTCTCTCTCATTTTTAATGATAATTGCAGTTAAGCTTTCTTTCACCGAATGAGTTCTTCTTGACAACAATAAATATAATTCATTAATCGAAGGCGACGATTTTCTCTTTTTGTTTGTGTGGTACTTCCGCTTGCACTGCTTTTGTTGAGGTTTGTGAGCTTCCATGTTATTGTGTAAAAAAGTGGAAAGTCTGCAGACGTGCGTTAGTAAGATTGTTGATAAACTGCTTTGTGGACGAGTAATAGGTTGTAAATATAATTTGAGTGTTTCAACCAACCAACGCAGGAACAATTTGCCTTGAATAGAAAGAAGAAGTTGCGCAAGGGAAAATTGAAACATAAATTTAATTACAGACATTTGTTGTAAAGCATTTTAAGATCAGATGAGATGCCTTATGATTAGATGAGATAATATTATGCGAAGCAGATGTAGAGAGTACGAAGATTAAAGTACGAGTAGAGTACGAGATTAAAAATTGTATTTAGTGTTTCTACTGACTTAAGACGCACCAATGCAATAAAAAATTCTGATATAATTTCTTAACACCTCAGATTCAAAAACACTTAAAATGACAATATATTTAAGTTATTTTAGCACGTTTTTTTTTTTTTTTCATTTTCTTGACTTAAATCAATTTGGGAGTTAAGTAACTACAAATTTTTATACTTCTTTAAGATATCGTAAGAAATTGACTTAAGTCATTAAAAAAATTTCGTTTTTTATTTATAATACTCATTATTTATATGAAAAATCTGAAAAGTAAAGAACTAATAACAAAAACACATTGCTTAAATTGTTTCTCAACTTCAAGTTGTGCTTATAACTTTTTAATATTTACTTTATGACTTAAGTCACTTTCATTACTTCCATGTCCAATATGTAATTATGCCATTTACAAATATTCATGTGTTTTAACAAAGGTTTATATCAAATTGACGTTATGAGTGTTTAATTTCTTTTTATTTTTTTCCTTCTGAGGTCAACGATGAATAAGTAACGTTTCGTAAATTAGTAAACTTATGAAATATGTTTGAGATCAATGATGATTTCAATTCACAATAAAATTTGCAGCCTTTTTGTGATTATGACTTCGAAATTGATTTAAGACATTTCATACCTTATAGCACAGAAGCAATAACAAAATGACAACAAATTGTTACTCAACTTCCACCTTATTCAGTTACCTCATAATTATCTCACATGAATATACATGTGTCCTTATTGATGCGTAATTGTATCGTACATAATAACCTGCCTTAGGATTCAATTACAGCCTTGGGCGAATTTCACACATTGTCACGACGTAAGTGCATTATAAAAGTAAGAAATCTCCGATACGAATTACGATTTATTGAGGTGAGGCTGGAATTAAGTTGTCAGGATGTAATTAAATTATGATTACGCGCAGCGGGCGAAATGTCAAATAAATTACACAATTGCAATTATTTCGAACTTGGCTTGGGTAATTTGTCTTTAATTGAGATACTGGTGGTGATTTCTTTTTTGCCTGGTTTTAATGATTTTTTAGTGAAAGAAAGAGGTGTGTTGTTATGAAAGTGCCCTAAGTGTGTTTTTAGCTGTTATGTGGTTTAAGTCATAATAAAGAAGTAATTAGTTACAAAAAATAATAGTGATTTAAATTACTCTTTATCTGAATTTGTGCAGCTTACGTCATAAAGAAATATACTGCAATAAAAGTGACTTAAGTTTAAGTCATAAGAAAAAAATAATTATACGTTACAGAATAATTTCTAAGTTATAGAAGCAGTTTTATTCGTCATTTTCACTTAAGTCATCTTCAACAGTGACTTATGTTAATCCAACAAATAACACACAAATTTAAAAGCAAATCGCAAGAAAGTGACGGGAGATCTCTATCTCGAGATGCTTACACGCACGCATTTAACGAGTGTAATTAGTTACGCGAGCTGCAACTGATTGTTGCCGAAATGTAAGAAACGGAAATTTGACCCGAAAGCAGCTACGAATTAGAAATAATATCACACGGCTACGATATGCATTGTAGCATAGTATAGACTTAAACGACGATTTGCGATGCATCGTAATAAATTGTTTGGAGAAGATTGTAGCACTAACCTATAGAAGTGACTTAAGTTAGAGCCATTAAAGTGTCGTTTCTTGCTTTCATTGATTTGGTTTGGATTTGTGGTATAATATAGTATACAATTGATTTTCTTTTCATTTTTTAATTCATATTGCGTTTTAATTGCAGATGTAAATTATCACTTAACTGAGGAAGCTATGAATTATTGATGCTGTTTAATATGAAATATTCGAAAGCTTAATATGACATAAGTCCATTTAAAGAATGTTATTTTAAAATTTCCTTCTTGCTTTTAATTTGTAGATTAGCACGTAATAAATCAAAGTTCTCTTTAAGAACCTCTATAAAGTATATTATTATTAATTACTTATGTCTAAATACACTTTGAGAAATTCATTTAGTAAATCGAAAATGGAGATTATCTACTTAAGTTATCGATAATCGTGATGTAATCAATGAGGCGCGAATTATGAACACGTTATCATCATCTCAGTGATTGTAATTTACAATTTACAACAAATCAAGTTACAACAAATCATCATTTCTAACTATTACAAGATAATTTTGAGGTACAAAACATTTCTTTATATTGGAATCGTAAATTACTTCAGTCCGCTTTGAATGCAAACTGTGCGTAAGAATAATTTAATCCTAAAGATGGTGAATTCTTTTAATTTTATTGAAAATAAAACATGGAAAACCTATGAAAACACTTGACTTAAATCAGTTACAACCAAATCCTACTTTTGAGTCGTTCTAACTATTTCATGATGCATTTAATTGTTGGTTCTATATTATAGCAATGCGATGCATAAATTGCCGGACTTAAATCAGTTTAAAATTTCTGCACTTATGCATGAGTTATTGAAGTAATTGATTTTTCTTTATTCGAAAAAACATTACGAACTTTATTTTCAAAGGCAACGTGTATGATTTCTCTTGTTGTTGTTTGCATCATTCCGTTAATAAGTTCACATTCTTACAACATACTACATTTTCTGTACTCTCTTTATTCTTCTTACGGTTGTTTTCAATTATATTGCAATTGTTTTCGCAATCTAAGTAGACATAGTGAAAATGCAACTCTCATTGCTCATTGCATTGCATACTCATTGCATTTGAGGTACCTTCTTCACACACATGCACTCTTATTTTCTAATTAGTTAATAAATGATAACTAAAAAAATAAACGAAAATAACTCACCATAAAAGCTTTCATTTTTAAATATATCTATATATTAATTCAAGAGTCCTTTCAAATGTCCTGTTGGAACACAAAAACACTTTGTTATCATTTATAATTTTTTTATTCTCAAGTTTAATTTTAACGACGACTCAACTTTATTTTTTCTTTATTTCTTATCAAATGAAGGTACAGTTGAAATATATTGAAAGTATTTTTATGTGATTTTCTTTCCTAAAAATGACTTAAGTCATTATTTCAAAGTTAAGTCGTCTTAGCGTTTCTTTAGCGCACCTTGCTTCCACCTTTCTCTCACTAACTGCGCTGCGAGTGCGAGCTCGTCGTCGAGTGCGGCATAATACGGCTTGGTGCTCGGTACTTATACCCCGAAACCCCTCAAAGTCACTTTTGGTTTCACTCCACAGTCGTCGGGCATCATCTTAAGAAGTCTCTCATCTTCTTGTCTATTGCTAGCTGGCTAGTTTAGAATGTGTTCTAAACATCTTCAAACAAGTAAACAATCCCAATCATCTAAATACTACAAAGTGACTTAAGTCATTTATTCACTTACCGTTAATATTTTCTTATAATATTTGCTTGAAGTAAATTGCATAATTTATCAGATTTAATTAAATGGACGCTTATAAGTAGATTCCACTCGACTTCAGTCAATTTAAGCCAAGATGCATGAAGTGCTCGACAGAATCGCTTGAGATAACGGAGGCAATAAAACTCCCTTTAAGAACGTTATCGCGTTTTATTGAGGAAACTTTCCTTTTTTCGAGTGCGCGCTTTTTATCGCTTGTCGAATGCAACTCAATCGCTTAAGTCACATTCTCGGCGCTTAAATTGATTTCATTTGCATTATATTTACGCAAGACAATTACGAGGAGCGAGAAAATGCTGCCGAGAAGATATAACTGCTTCTAATTGACTCAAGAAAATTGTTTAGTTTGACGGAAATGAGAAAATAACAAGAAAATTCTTTATTTAAGAAAATCGCAAAATTACTAGGCTATTAAATATTGTTTAGTATTTTAAGTCACTTTCTCTAAGGAAATAACTTCAATTATTTTGTTATTTTTCAAAGAAAGTATTGGAAAAATACATGTTTCCAACGTCAAAAAGTTGTGAATAAACGAATAAGACTGATGTAACTTAAGTCAGTTTTCCCACAAAAAACGTGTTGATAAATATCATGTGTCTGTCTTCATGTTAACTTCATACGTCCAATGGAATTAACTCAATGAAAGAATATTTTTGATTTAATTACTCTTACATAACTGTGAGAGCATTCAAAGCTGACTTAAGTCAGATGCGATTCCATGTGGATCCAGTAATTAAATGTGCCACGAATCCACGCAGAAGGTACAAATTATCTCTGAATAAATTTTGATTATAATTACATCCATGTTTTTTCCTTATTTATTGCGCATTTCTAACTGGTATGTTAACATGCAAATTCTTCGAAGATGTGTAGTTCGCACTTTCAAATGACCGAAAGTGAAAATATCATCATTTTTCGACCTACAATATAGGTGCAACGCGTATTTTTTCCCGTGCTTAAGAATGTTACAAGAAACATAATTTAATAACGGCGGTGATTTGGAATGAGAGAAGATGTCAGTGTAATCTGCATTTAATTGCAGAGTTATTAAGTTGATTTAGAAAGAACTAGAATGTGAGTCTAATTACAGAGAGGAGTTTAATATTGGGAATGACTTAAGTCACTTTGAATGCAGTCTTGATTTATTGAAAGAAATGTTTGAGAAGAGCTAGGATTGTTGAAGACAATGTGATTTATTTAATGAGTTTGAGATGGAAAATGACTTAAGTTACGTTCAAAGTTGGCTTAAGTAAAATTATATAGCTCATTACAGAAAATAAATAGTTAGAAAGGAATGTAATATTTATACACAACAAAACATTTATCACAGCAGATTGCAACAAATACTGCATTCACATAATCTCTTCTGCAATCCTTTGATCCAACATTTGATCTCTGGTTGTTAAAAATATTCAAATTCTTGAATTGGCTTTTGAGTTAATGCAATTCAACTCAGCTCAATTAGATTTTCAGTCGACTCGGTACAGTCGAGATAAAAATAACGGTTTTGTTGTAATTGAAGTCACTTTGTTATTGCTTGAAAGACGTACTCAACAAGTGGATACAACCAATCAATAACAACATAAAAGTCAAAGCTGATTTGATTACAAACGTTGTAAGTGTTACAAAATACTATACTATGTATAAGAAGAAAATCATTCAAATCATTTTAGAAACTTAAGTCAATTTTAGAATGACGTAAATACTATGACTTGGCTCATGCAACGAATAATTTTTGACTTATTGATGAGAGGTATGAATACATAATTAGTATTCCTCTAAACATGTAGATTTTTAAAATTTATCTTCTACTTAAGTTAAGGATGAAATGACTTAAGTAATAATTCTCCAATTAATAACTTTTTCTTAATTTAACTTGACAACTAAATTATTATTGGTACTAAAAACCTAAGCAATGTAACTTAACTTATTATATTGTTTTGTTTTCGGCTTTCTGGTAGTTGATCAAACAGAATAAATACATGTATTTATTTTATTTACACTGAAGTAACTATTAGAATAACTTAGGTCAACAAATTCTTTCTATTTTAAAAACATCTTAGTTTAGCTCAAGTGCAAGTGCATCCAGTCCTCTTTCTCTTCGCCATGCCTTTCTTAGATCTTCTTCTTCTGATTCAGATAGGAAAAAGAAAGTGCCTCACGTTCGTTGCACTCGTTGGTGGTAACTAACCAACGTTACCATGCAACTATCTTCTCTAATGGCAGACCACGTTTAGCTTAATCTGTTTTTTCGTCTATGATGGCGTTCAGCAGGTCATCAGCATGCCTCCGCATCCACATAAATACACGACCTGTCAGCGAGAGAAATAAAGAATAAAGTAGACTGAAATTTGGGCTAATACACTCTAAAAATAGCGACAATTTGATCTTTTATTATGAAATTGAATTAAGTCATGACTTAATTACATAGTTATTTAAGTCATTTTCACCTGCAATACTGTACATCTTGTCTTAAAGTGTAATCTTTTGAAGGTCGTCTTGGATGCTGTGGGCGCAACTTTCTTTCATCAATTGAACAATGATCGTGTAGTGATGGCACTTGCGCTTTCTGATTGTGATGGGGCACGTTTTTGGTTTCGACGGCCTTCGACAATTGCAGTTGTAATTTATAATTATGCAATGTAATGTAATACAAGACGAAAGATGTACAAAGAAGAGAGATGACGAAGAATATCATATGAAAAAATTAAGTTAAAAGTGAATGCAATGTACCATAATATAAAGATTAGTCATTATAGCATGATGTGACTTAACATAAGCTAGATTGGTTGTAAGTACATTGACTCAAATTGAAAGCAAATTTAATTGACTTAAGTCATATTGGAAACAAAAATTTAAAACAAGCTCTTCCTATTTTGAAATGTATGTAAGAAAATAGATTTATAATGGAAACAAGTTAGTTAGTAACTTGAGTTAAATTTAGCAGAGTTAATTGACTTAATTAAAGTTAAAAATTGCTGGTAACTATAAGAAATAGTGGAATTTCTTTTATTTCGTTGCAAATACTTAAATTTTAATTTAAGTATCATCAAAACAGATATGATTATGTCACCTCCATAAATTTTGACAAAAATTCAACTTTTCTAAAAATAATTTAAAGCAATAAAAATCACCGAAAATTTTGACATTGTTGTTAATGAATCATATTACTTTCAACAAGAATTACGCTCTGATTTTTTCTGAAGTAAATAATTTCTTGGTAGTTTTCAACTTGATTTCCGTCTTCTTCATTTGTAGCATCCTCCGGCTGTTTTCGTAACACTTTCATAACTTGCCTGCTTCTCATCGCTTCGATTTACTCGCAACCGTTCACATGCTTAAACATTAAGCACGCACATCACCGCAGTAACAGCATCTACATCTACATACTGTACATTTACTAGACACTTCACATTTTACCTCTTGTACCTGCTACACTAGTGTGCACGGTGAAGATAATTGCTTTAAATGACTTAAGTCCCACACAGCTAAGCAATTATTCTGTGCTCGGCGTTCAATTAGATTCCGTTTGATTACGATTTGAATTATTGCATCGTCTCAGATTTCGACTTTGACTTAATACTTAGTGTTCTATTTTCTATTATGTGATTCTCAATTGAATTGTCTTCCAGAAGGTGTAGCACATGTTGAGAATTTATGTGTGTTGATTGGGGATGGTAAATGGTCTCTGCAATAAAATTTCTAAGATAGATTTACGTTGATATCAAAAAGTGATTTATGAAAGTGAATGTTTATTGATGAGTGAGTGACTCAACTTGAGTTATGTTGGCATAATTTACCCAAGGCATGTTTATTATAGAAAAGTTTATTGAAAATTGATTGGAAATAAATGATTGCTTCATTGTAAGATAATTTGTTTTGTCATTAATTAATCAATTGTTTGTATTTAACTATTTTCATGCTAATCATGTTAAAACAAATGAATTCATAAATTCATAAAAATTAGTTACATAAAAATAGCAATTTGCTAAAATCAGTTTTTTCGCTTTTAATTTAAATGTATTTTATCTTTATTAAACGACGAAAAAATGATGAAACATTTTTAGTCTAAACTAACTTAATGTAAGTATCATTTTTACAATCGACCTAGGTCATTTTATCCTTAGACTTCAAAATCAAAATTTAATATAAAACACAATTATTAAAAATAATACAAGTCAATACTTAAGTCATGTGCATTATAAAAAATCATATAAAATCATTTCTTCTTACTGATTAACTAATTTCTCTTTATTTTAATACATGTTTATCGCTTATTGCTTATTAATTACAATAGTATGCTTTAAATTAAAAATGCAAATTTTAATTGAAAGTTGAAAGTAAACATTTTAATATATATGTTTGTTAGATCTGTTTATTTGAACAAGATAAAAAAATAAGAACTAATTATTTACCATTAATCTGTTTCAGCAACAATTACTTAGTGCTAATTTTACTAATTACATTCTTTATTTACTCTCATGATGTGCATGCTATTCAATTGTTGCTCGTTAATTTGTAGTTGCGCGAGCAGCGCACAATTTGTTAACGCCTCGCCGATTTGTTAACAATTTACTTGCTATTAAATGATTTCCCAATTTGTAATTCTTTTCTTTTCTTTTTTGTTTTTTTTTTTTTTTTTGATTTTCCTACAGTCTACTATTTGTTGTTGTTATTGTAGGCATTATGTGTAATGACCGTATTTGCGCGTATGACCTAAGGTTATAAAATTCTAGTGCTTAATTTAATTTCTACTGAACGTTGGGACAAATTCCTTTGAAAAATTTAATGTGTAGTTTTTACTTAATTTACAATGAACAACAAATTAGGAAATTTAGATTTTTTTCTCTTAATATCACTTAAATCATTATTTAGCATGTGACTTTATTGTGCTATTTTCAAACAATGAAACAAGTGACTTAAGTAACTCGTAAAGTGACTTAAAGAAATAGTAACTAAATATTAACATGATTAAATTGTGGAAATCTTGTGAATTGGGCGTTGAATCTTGAGAATTTCAAGTATGATGTAAGTTGGAAACACAGGCTAATAATAATTAATAGGCTTAATAGGTTACACAGCCAAATGACAGTCACATTGGGTAATATGTACGATGGCAATATTTACAGCACGGCGCAATAGAGTTTTGCTCCTTTTACTTTCGCATCTTTCATCCGTTTTGGTCATCATTGTATCATTAATAAACTGACTATTTCAATAAAACTATAAAAATATCGCAAAGTTTTCAATTTATTACAATGAGCTTAACGTTGTTTTATGGGAAAATTATTTAATTGGAATAGAATAAAAAATTCTTATACTGTTGGTGTTGATAGTTGATTGGCTACTTTCATTGTTGGCAAAGAAGGAACGTTGAGCATTAATGTGCGCATCTGATAGTAATTAATTTTGGCTCACGCACGCCACTGATATTTATCCATTCGCAATGCGATTGCCAATATGCGTACTGAATACTTTGTAATACTTCTTTGCTGACTTGAATAATGAGGTTATCAACTTGTTACAGAGTTTACTGAAATTTTCTTATTTGAGTATAGACTATATTCAAACATATAAACCACATAAATTAATCGAATCTGTTGTTCTTTTGTAAATTGAGAATTGAAAAAGAAAACATCACATCAAGTGACTTAAGTAATATTGATTCGAAGCAACAAATATTTATTATGTTAAAATATAATATGGGTTATATCAATTCTTATTAATTATTCTACTTTAGTCACTTCACAAAATATCAATTGTTAATTAGTTACTTTTTTTCTAAAATCAAATATAATAATATTTCATCAATTTATACACCTTTAGACACTGAAACATGTGTCTTAAGTAACTTATAAAGTGACATAAATAAGAAATAAAAGAAATATTCAACCAAATACATTTTGGAATTAAAAAATAATTAGTAAAGCAAAGTGATTTAATTGAAATTTACCAATTTTTTGTTCAGGTTGTTGCCTGCTTCAAGTAATCAATCACAGATTTCGGTAATTCACACTTAAATATTCTAAAAAATAATAATTCCTAAATATGTGTGCGTTTTTATGAACTAACAAATATAATAAATTACACCGCTAAACATTCACATCACATCTGAACATTTGAATTACCTAGCATTTCTTCATAAAGTCCGAAAAGGAAGTAGAAAACTGTGTAATGTCTCACCACTTGATTTATTTGTAGCGCCTGCCATTTGGCTGCATGTCACGTCAAATATCCAAAGCGATCAGTGTGCTTCCAACATTCAAATTGAAAATTAGCATCAATTCACTCTTTCCATCAAATGACAATTGAAAGTAAACATGTGACACTATATTCATTTTCACTTTACTTCTTCATAGTTTTCTTGCAATCAAGCTGATAAAAAGCAACAGCAATGATTTTATCAAGATATTATGTGATTTCTAGGAATGTCTTGAATCTAAATGATGTTCTTAGAAATGCAAAAGTTACTTCAATGCTTTTCCCTTTTGGCGTGGCATTTTATAACTTTCTCGGATAGCTGAAAAGAACATTGAATGACAATTAATCGCCGATTGTTGAGTCAACGTGTGCAGTGTGGACATTGGCCTGATGTCTATTAATGTCTACTTTAATTCTAGCTATCGCGTAAAGCAGCCGTTTTCGAATGAATGAAAGTTGATAGAAATTTAATTAATCAATCAATTGACAATTGCGATTAGGTTATTACCATTTTTTGCTTTGTTTTATATTTCGATTACTTTATTTGAATCATTCTTTATGCCTAAGCAAACTGACTTAAGTCACTGAATAAAGTTTCGCAATTGAATTGAATTAATCAAGCTGAGAAATTATCAGTCTTTAATGAAAATAGATTAAAATGATTTAGTCACTTTAAAAGCGGAAACAATCAATTAAAACACGTAAAACACACAGAAATTACTCTGGAATTGTACGAAATCGTACTTATTTATTGAGTAAGAGTTGAATGCGATTGGAATTGATTTTGCGAAATGTCTCGTGAAAGTTTTATGTCGCAGTAAAATTTTGTGATTGATTGGCAGGGCGGAAGTTGGCGTTGCAATCGGATGTGGTATTACCGAATCACATAAATTACTCAGAAATGCATCATAAACTATATTCACTCACTTGGTTGAAACGAAACGACTATTGCGACGAATTAATTTTATGCTTCAAAAATCACTTAAATAATTAGTTTATCCAATTCTAATCTAGATTTTGGTTGATTTGAATCTAGAGGATGTCTGGAGAATAATTGTAGGTGCAGAAAATTATACATCTAGATGTAGATATTAACTAATTCTGAAACTGGTTTAGACTTAAGATTTAATAAATCAGACAAAACTGACTTCAACAATTATTACTTTAATGAAAATTCAATTTGAGATCTATCAGGTTTATATTAATAAATCGAGTATAGATACAGAAAATATATTATTATTTTTTTTCTGAAAATTGTTTGCAAACACAATTTAAATTATTTAATCAAACATTTCGTAAGAATACAACTTTAAAAAGTTATTAAACTATTTATTTATCAATAATATAACGCCTTGATAATTGTAACTAAAATAAATAATTCAATTTTCAAATACAAACGATAATTGTAAACTCAGATTATGTCATCAATTTCTCTCCGAAATTAGACAAATTCAGCACTTTTATGATAGCAGCATGATCTGAGTCACTTTCGGCAACTCCAAAAATATTCTCCAACTCTACTTCAACTTCCCCTTCCATCTTCCGAACATCTCCATTAACTTCCTTTACATGTTCCGGAAATATCTTCTTGTTTTCCTTTGTTATCTTTACGTCTACTTCTTTATTATTAGTATGATTTCCTACAGAATCAATCTTTGAAGTGTGAACACTCTGTGGTAACTGCTGCAAATTTACCAACTGCTGTGCCTTAATCTCTTCAATAATAACATTTCCTCTCCTTTCTTCCTCTTTGTCTTTTTCACTTCCATGCAAAGCCTTGATCGCTTGGTCATCAACTTCTTCATCGATGTCCTCAACCGATTCGATAATATCTCCACGTCGGGGTCCCGTTTCCGAATGATTCTGAGTTGGTTCTAACGTGGTATGAGACTCTTTCGGAAGTTTCTTGTAGATATAATTGACTACAATGTTGTTTTTTGGTTTGATGGCTCGGAATTGTTTGAGTTTTTCGGTAACCATCGATGTTGATGTAATGTACGTGGTATGAATAGATGTGCTAGATGGCGCTAGGGTTGTCGGTAATTCTGAGGTAGTTAGCGGTTTTTCTGTACTGGTTTTGTTGTTGGTATCATTTTCGTTACCAAATCTAGAAAAGATTAAGACATCTGTGTCATCATCTGTAAATCTATTGGAACCACGTACTGCTTGAGATTGGAAACTCTCAGGTTGAGTGGATACCAAATTTAGTGGTTGATTCTGAGATTGAGATACGTGGATTAAAGGCGGTGCAAGTGGTAGTTGACCATCTGAATTATCTCCAAAACGACTTGAGAGGTCAAATGACGTTTCTGGTTTGTTTTCTTGTGGTTCACTCTGAGTTAAGAAAGCATCTCCAAGTCCACCAACCAAGAACTTGATTGACTCCTCAAAATTTTTATTTTTTTTGTTATCTTTTAACCTCTTTTCTATGGCCACTTCAGGAAAATCTGTTAAATTCAATTGTTTTTCTGCACTACTTAAGGGTCTAGATGTTGGAGGATTTGTTGTGGTTGTTGTAGATGTTGTAGGTGGTACAGAATCTCCTCGCATCATTGGTGGAACATACACCGAAGACAAAAACAACCCATCTGGTCCATGGCCTTGTTCCATCATTTTTTTTATTGCATTTGGGTCATAAACAGATGATAAAAATGGTTGCTTCTTGTAAATATCCCCTGAGATAGTTTTCACCTCAATTTTCTGTGTTTCCAATCTACTTAGAGCAACTGGTTGGAAAGCAATCATTGGTTTAAGATTTTGTAGTTGTCCATCGAGATTATCCTGAATGACTAATGTTATTGCTCTGTTTGGAGTTAAGTTTGTGGAGGGTTTTGGTTTGGGGTTGAAGTTCAAGGTAGGTCTCAGCTTCTGGAGATGTCCTTGGAGATCCATTTGTATGATATTGGTTATTTGTTGGTTGGCTGCGGAAGTAGAAAGTTTTGACGTTGTGGGGTGTAAATCTGAAAATATTTTCACATTCTGTACTTGGCCAGGGAGATTATTCGGAATTGCCAACATACTTTGATGGTTTGCAGTAAACGTCGAAGTTATTGGATGGAAATTTGATGCTACTTTTAAATTCTGTATCTGATTTTGATGATTCTCTTCTACTGCTATTGTAATTTCTTTGTGAACTTTATTCTCTCCAAACTTAGCATTAAATTCTTCTTGCTTCTTCAAATTCTGAAGTTGTCCCTGTAACTGACTTTCAACAATGCTGGTAATTTCCTTATGTGCTAAATTTTCTCCGAATTTTGAATTAAAATCAATTTGTTTTTTTAAATTTTGCAGTTGATTTTGTAGGTGAGCTTCAATTACCTTTGTTATTTCCTGAGGAGCTTCGAGTTTCTGCAACCTATCAATTTCAACTCCAGAATTAACTTCTGTTGCTTTCTTTAAACTCTCCATCTTTTCTTTTAGATTCTCTTCAACTTCATTAATCTGATTAACTCCAAAAGAATTAAATAGAATCTTAATTCTATCCGGATTAGATTCAGAATTTTGATGAGTTGGTGTTACTGCAGAAAATCCCATTGGTGGCTTTAGCTTGTAAAGTTGGTCTTGAAAGTTTTGATGTTGGAAGCCATTATTCATTTTATGATATTTAGTTAAAACGGGAAGTAGTTTATTCTGAGTATCTAATTGGGTTATTGCAGAACTTGATGGCGTACGGTCAATTTCATCTTTGATTATGATTCGGACATCTTCATCTTCTAATCCTGTAGAACTATCAGTGGTGGTTGTTTCTAAAATTCTAAAAATCGGAGATCTCGTTGTTGGAATTTCGGTAACAGATTCTAAAGTAGGAAGTAAATATCCACTGAAAGCGTATGAATCCTGTTCTTCATTTTTATAACTAAAGATTTCCTTTACGTTATAGTGTTTCTTCTCTTTATTCTCTTTTTGATTATCTTTATATAATTGAAATGGCATCGGTTTAAAATTTTCTGGATTTTTTAACTTCCATAAATTATTCTGCAAGGTTTCTTCTACTATTCTAGTAATTTCTGCATGTAAATTCTGACTTTCTTTAATTGTCTGAGTATCTGATTTGAATTGATGACTTTTTACATACCAGGGTAAAAGGTTGAATTCAATTTCTTGTATAATCCCGTCAAAAACCTGCTTTTGTTCTTCACCTAGTGAATTCTTATTAGTCAAATCATTCAGGTGCTTTTCTTTGTCGTAGATTACTTTAAATGTGGATGGTTGAGTTGTTTTCGGCGGGATTAGGTCAATATTAGTATTTCGGAGATCGATGTCTTTTTCTGGAGAGACTTCTGTGATTGATTTTAGTGTTGTTGTTGTTGTTGTTGTTTTCGTCGTAGTTGGAATTGTTGTGGTTGGGGTAAATTTAGCAGTTGACGGAGAAGTTGTAGAAGATGTGGTAAATTCTGCATTAAATTCTGAGAGTGGATTGAATTTTGGAAGGGCACTAAATTCTGTGTATGGATGAAAATTGTTGTTTACATTCTGAGAAATTCTATTATTATTTATGTGGTTATTCTGTGTTTGTTTCTGGAATTGATTTTGATACTGTGTTAGAGTACTACCAACTGCAGAATTATACTCTGTCCATCCTCCATTGTCGCCAACATTTACACAAGGTTTTCTATATATTTCGTATTGAGCGGGTGGATAAGGTGCAGAGTTCTGAATATGATTATGTTTATTATAATGTTGATGCACCGTCTTATCATCCCACGAAGATGCAGAAGAAGTAAAAGCATCTCGAAAATGTTGATAATTTGTCACTTTTTTGAAGTTATCTAAAGTATTTCTGAATCTCTCAATTAAGTACCTCTTGCTCCTTTTACCATCTTTTCTCGAAGAAGTTGGTTGATGTAGATGTTTTTCATCAGTTTTCTGAGATAACGATATTTCTTCGGAGTCATCATCATCTTCATCCTCACCATATGAAGAAAAATAGTTATAGATATCATCTAAACTAAAATTGTAATCATCTTCATAATCATCATTATCATCCTTTTTAATCGGTTTCTTTCTATGTTCGGTCTTCTCCGAATTATGGTGATGCCTATGTGGTTTGATGTTCATGGGTGGTTTAGAATGCATCAATTCCATCATTGGTTTTCTAGTTGTTAATTGTGTCGAAACTGGTGTAGTTGATGATTGTGATTCTTCCTTGTGATTATGATACATTGAAGTAGTTGGTTTCTTTGTTTCGTCTTTCCTCTCCATTTTATCTGGTAGCTTAATTTGAAGAACATCAATTGGTTTAATTAGTTCTGTAACATGTTCTTCATGTTTTACTTCTTGGTCATTAATCATATCAATTTTCTCAGTCATTGCAATTTTAGTTATTTCAGAATTCTCCGTCATATTAAGCATCTTCGTCGACATGCTCATTTGAGGGCGCTTTCTTCGTCGCTTTATTTTATTCATAAATTGTTGCATATTTTGAATCATCATTGATGGTGCTACCATACTACCTGTTCCCTTCACTCCAGTTGAATTTGTTAACGTCGTTGTTATTGGTTGTTGAGGAATCTGTAGAATATTATCATTTTTGATTAATATTGCAGAATTTGGAGATGTTGAAGGTGGCGATGAAGTTAGAATCGGTACGAATGATGATGAAGAAGGTGTTGTATTACTGACGAATAATCTTTTTCTTTCAGAACGACTTCCTGCAGTGCTTTGCATTTCTTGGATTTCTTGTTGTTGGAGTAACGAGATCGGTAGTGGTAATGAATCATCTTTAGTTTCTTCCATTCTGTTACTTTCATTACTTTGCTTGTTGATGTTTCTGAGATTCAACTTTTCATTGCTCTCAACTTGTCTGATTAGCCTTTCATTAATTTCTATTTCTGCACTTTGTTTTTCCGCATCATCTTTCTTTTCCATCAGCTTACTGTTAATCCCACTTGCTTTTCCAATTTCTTCACTCATCTTCTTTTTTCTAACCAACACCATCAACTTTTTATCATGATTCTCTAACCGATTCTCAATGTTCTCCATAATCAACTCCAAGTTATTCAGACCAACATCATGGGCCAGTTTTAAAATAATATGGTTTAAGTGTTTACCCTCAGCGAGGTGCTTCAAATGACGATGATGCATCAAGTTTTTTGTCAATTGGTCTACTTCTTCTGGAGCGTAGCCTTGTGGGAAGACAAGACTAATTGGTTCTTCTGTCGTTGTTAGAATTGATGGTTTTGGGCGTGATGGTGTTATTGTTGTTATTGGAGTGGTGGTAGAAGGTGATTCTGTAGTAGGCATTTCTGCAGTTGCAGTTGTCATCGGAATTTTAGTTCTGGTTTCAGGCAAGAATGATTCTGTTATAGTTGTGATTATTGTTGTTGGAAATTCATTTGTTACTGTCTTTTCCAAATCGTTTGATGTTGTACTTGGTTGTAATGTAGTACCTTCCACATTATCATTTATTTCGTGAATACTTGGCATTGTTTTTTTAATTTTTTTTTCGGTTGTAGTAACAAATGTAGTAGCTTCAGAATTGGGTACTATTTCAGTAGTAATAGCAATATTTTCTCTATCATTAACTTCATTTCTGAGCAATAATTCTGTAGTTGAAGCAACTTTTTCCTCCATTTCCGTAATGTCAATGTCATCTTCATTATCTATTTCCGTGTCATTTTCAACATTATCTAGTTTAGGAATAACTGTAGTGGTCTCTGCATTCATTACTATGTTTGTGGTGGCAGCAATAAAATCTGTAGTTGTTGGAGATTTGGAAATCATTGCGGAACCAATATGTTCTAACTTTGTATCTACTTCTATGGCATTTTCTGTCGTTTTGGTTTCATCATCAATTTCTGTAGTTGTGACAACTTCAAACTCAGTTGTCATCTCTTCATCTTCACTTTGAATACCAACATGTCCTTCTAAATTTCCTAATTGATTCGTTACCTTATCAACTTCTTTAATGACTTTTGTGGCTTTGCTTTCCTCTGCTTCTGTAACCATATTGATAGATGTAGTAAACAAAGTCGTAAAATCTGTAGTTGTACTTAATATAGAATCTTCACTTCTATTTTGTTCAATTGTGGTTCCTACTTCTGCAGTTTCTCTATTATCTTCTTCATTGAAATCAGTTCTATCTACAAGTTCGGTAGTCGTCATTATTAATTCGGTAGTTGGCATCTCAGTAATCTTTAGCGCTTCATCTAAAATCTCAGTCATCATATGATTGTCGACAATAATCTCTTGCGGCACTTCCTCTGAGCCAGAATTCTCATTATCAATCAAGAATAGCAACTGATGGGCAGGGTCTTCTTCTTTCACTTCTCCACTTTCTGTAAGCTCAACGCTGTCTTTATTTTCAGTACGTTCTTGATTCTGATTGGGTTTTGTTGTGTGAGTCAGAATTATCTCAGCTGGAAAGTATGCTTTACCCATTTGAGTCATTAACCTCTCCTTATTCCCCTCCATCTCAACCTCAGAATATTTATCTTCAAGTGTTGGATTAGTAAATGTAGTGATTTCTTCAATTGAGATTGTGTTGTCCTCTTTTTGAAGATCGAATTGGACTGTGGTCAGGTCAGAATATGATTCTGTAATTAAATCCATTTTTTCTTTACGTCCAGAATATTTAGTGGTAGTTGTAGAATCAAAATCATCGTAATCAGTAGTTGTTTCAGAATCTCTTCGTTTCCGAAGAAAAATATCATCATTTGCATAGTCATCAGCTTGATATTCACTATTGTGATGTCTGTGCTCTGTCCGAACACCCCAGTTTAAACCAAAATGCACATTTTTTTGTATCTCAATTGGTGGTTGTACAGTTGTCGTGGTTTGACGCCAACTATTATAGTTCTTACTTGCAGCAAAGTTTACATTCAGATGAAGACTTCTCCTCTTTCTCGCATGCTCTAAGTACGTCTCATCTCTTTCTGTAATCTTTTGCAGAATTTCAGCTTCTTTAATTGCTTTTCGTAGAATTTCCTCAACGTCACTATGAACACTTCTTATTTTCCTTTTAACCACAGAATTTAATTTCGGATTTGTGTCTGAATTACTTGTCAAATCTAAATAAGCAATATTTTCATTCCGCTGATTTTCTGAGGTCAGAACTTTCTGAGTAACAACTCCAGGTCTTTCAGCATCGACAAAATCAATGTTAATTGATTCACCTTCAACTAAATTATCGTCCAAAGCAATATCACGTCCAGGTTGGTTTCTCTGAGTCTGATATGAGAGTCTGTAGTCCTTTGTGAACCATGAATGAGGCTGTACTGGTTCATTAGGGAGATATCCCAGGATAAAGTTACAAGTTCTCATAATGAGATTAAGAATTTTTCGCTTGAAAAGAAGGTGGTTTTGTGAGAAAGCCGAGTTGTAGATTTTCTGCAGGTTGAACATGTAAGTGGTGTCTATTCCAAAGAAAGACATTATGTTGCTCATTTTAGAGACCATGTGGTGCACAGAGAAAAATGGTCCAGAAAAGATAAAACGTTTGTTTCTGGCAAGAGTAACTGGAGATTGAATCGGTGATGAGTGATTGTCATTTTGTTGGTCAGCTGATGAGGCCGAAATGATGGCGAAAACTGCGAGAAGTTGTAAAGACAACTTCCAATTCTAAAAGAATTCATTAGAAAATTAGAACGCACGAAATTTCTGAGATTTGATTTAGAATTGCAGAAACACTTACCAGATACATTTTGTCTTCTTCTTTTTCACGGCATCACTTTAAATCACTTTGAGTTTCTCGAACTGTTTATGTAATAGGTACGTCGTCTAAATTTCTCGACTTTACTGCTTCACTCTACGTCACTGTTCTAGTCTCAGGTGAAGGTCGATGGTTAACTAATGAATGTTTCTTCTTGACCACCTGCGGAATGTGATAGGTCAAGCGTTGAAAATTAGAAAGTTGCCCTTACTGGTGATTAAGGTGATTTCCCTTTTGCGGAATGAATGGAATGACGGTGATGTTAATCGATTCCGGTTAGAAAGACATTAGGACAGGCACTAGACCAGGTAAGGAAAAACCCAGATTCAGAAGAAAAGGCTGCTTAGGACACTTTACGCCTACTTAAAACTAAGAACACGTAAGAAGAGGATAATGAGGCAAAAGTGATTGAAGTACAGTAAGATGAACAAACGATAAGAATTAAATAAAAATAGAAAAAATTCATACTCAGCTTAAGTAATAAATAGGCAGAAAGCATAAAAAATAATTAAGATAAAACATATTATCCATGTTTTCGTATATATGTTAGAGTAGCAAACAGATAAAACTAAATTAAATTCGATATTCGGCAAATAAAGATATTACAAATTGTTTAAATTATTTATCTAGATTAGAACAAAATTGTCTCAAGTGTCATCAAATGGAAATAAAATAAAATCAACAACTTTTACTTATATTCATTCTTTTATCAGACTTAGCGAAAAACAAGACATGAATTAAAGTGAAAACAAATTCAATTAGATCGAATAACATATAATGTTATTAAGGCTTAGAATAGATAAAAATTTACATTGTTTAAAGTACATTTTATTGAAACCTTTAAATTTCACAATAATGTCAACAATATTTCTGGCATTTACTTATTTTCGTTCTTCCAGTTTCCAGACCAGTTTCAGGCATACAATTACTGTAATAAATTAGAGAATAGATAAAACAATTTAGAATGGCTTGGAAATTACAATAGAAACGAGATAATTGTAAATTTCATTAAAATCCAAATTTCTACAATCAAAACAGCAATATTGTTGACATTTTCTGTTTCTCGCACACTCTTTACAATATACATTAATTAGTATGCAATACCAATAAGTACATAATAATTGTTTTTAAGTTGATAATGATTCTAAATGTACATTAGAGGCAATATAGTTGTGATACAATTTTATTACTTTATCAATTTCTATCGTCACGGAAGAGAATGTCTATTGTTTTTATTACATATTGAAGATGCAAGTATTATTTGCAATTTGTGCACTTTGTTTTCATTTATTTACAGGAAACTGGGCTGCTAGAGTCCTAGGAGTCATAAGGCCGTGGGACATTGCTACTGGTCGTCACAAGTCGTCCATGTCATAAATGTACGATAAACAATTGAAGAGAGAACAGAACACAAACATGCGTGGCTGTTAAATGTGAAGATTGTTGCTTAAATAGGCATCGCTTCCTGTCTCCTGTTAATTTGTGGCATTTCCTGTTGGACTTCTCGCTTGTAGAACAATTTACTCTCCGGGTGCCATCTTGGCGGAGCATCCTGTTGGTATTCCTCTTTTTCGATTTCAGTCTCGAGCAACTGCAAATATTCCAGACAATTAATGCACCTCCAATAAACCGTTATAATAACAAATAACAAGGTTGTTTTTAACCTTGAAAGTTTTTTCATCGAACATATACGACTTTTCTCTCTTTCGGCATGAGTAAAGCTTAATATAAAGCTGCGGTCGCTTCCAAAATTACTCGGGCATGCAGCACATCCAGCACGGTGAAAGTTACGTAACGCCTTCTCGGGTCTACGTCTTCGCCTTGAAAGAGTAGAACCAGTTGTTTTTCTCGTTTCTAGTTACCGGTGCACTTGTTGTGCGATGTTTTAACTACTTCTGCTGGTAGCAAGCACAAAAGGGAAGCGAAATGGTAAAGAAATAGTTTAATTAACGTCAAGCCAGGCTGCTTAATAATGATCAAGGATTTTTGAGGACAAAATGTTGAGAAATTAATTAATTGAATACAATAGCAATAAGTTAAGAAGTATTGAAGAAAGAAACATTATGTTATGTTATGTTAAAATTAAATTTCAAAATAAACTCAATCGGCAAGCATCTAGTCCAAAGCTCCGAATACACACTTATTAACTATTTGATACTTGCAAACAATCCTCTCAATACATTGCAATAAACTATGACAGTACCTTGAACATTCTACTCACTTCTTTCAACAATTCACGCAGCTTGTCCAAGCGATCCAACTTGCCGCCCCTTGTCGGCAGATATCTCGCTTGAACCTCATCTACCTGCCATCCACACACCAGCAGGATGACACCCATCAGCAGGAGTACTTTCGGGGATGATACAACTCGCAACGCTTCCATTCTAAGTTTGGTGCAATTCAAATCGATCGGAGGATCAAATCAATCCTAATCAACAATGGCTGAACAATCTAAATGGTGTGTTTCTATAGATGTGCTAGAGTGGTTGTTTACTGATAAGTTTATTTCATCAGTATGAAGATAGAGTTGTGGTAGAAGACTAACTTTAAGGGAAAGATGGCTGCTCCTTTTATAAGCCCGAAAGCTGAGGAACCGTTGGGAAAGATTGGGGGATGGAGAGATGGGGAAATTGTAGAGGGGTGGAAAATGCACGAGCATCTAAGGTGGGGATGTTTTGCTTCTAGTTGTTTTATTAGAAAGGATTATGTTACGTGTTGGGAATAAACTCGGTTATTTATTTATCAAGCACTAAGATATGATATGGTTAAATTGTGTTGAGACAAAAACCCATTACAGGAAACAGATAAATAATTTAGTAAACCAATGTTTCATTAATAGGTTCATTTAATTTGTTCCCTCTAATGAGTTGTCTTCTTGAATGGATATTCGATAAACACGACAGTAAATGGTTGCAATTCGCCCGTGAGTAATTCGTGAATTGCATCCGGTAATTCAATCAACTTGATTGCATATGCAATACATTTATTACAATTCTACGCGCACTAAAATTGTGAGAATCGCATCCTCATCATCTTGCTTCAACTTATCTTAATCATTTCTTGAGAGCATCTTTTATTTACTATACTTATTACTTCGCCAGTAAATGTCGAGCATGGAAATGTAACAGGACATGTCGAATGAGTTAGAAAATGGAAGAGCATTGTGCTGCGATGGCAAATAGCAATTAGGTTTTATAAGTTGACCTATATTTCACCCGAAAATGTTGGATAATTGCAAGTAACTAGAGCGGAAAATGTATTTTCAGTTATTTGATTATTCCTCCT
>JAODIE010011603.1:141406-152846 GCA_027575565.1 Diploeciton nevermanni
ATTTCACCCGAAAATGTTGGATAATTGCAAGTAACTAGAGCGGAAAATGTATTTTCAGTTATTTGATTATTCCTCCTTGTTTCCACTGGAAATATCTGAAAATTGTTACGAAAAACACTAATTTTATTACAATCAAGTGCACTTTTGTTCCAGTTGACTATCGATTTTAGCATTGCTAGTCTTTCAATCGAATTGTCACTAAAACCCAAACTAAAATAAAAGGTCAAGATTACATCAGGATGATAAATCAGGATAACGATAATGTTGAGTGGAGGCGAATGACACACAATATTACTACTAGTTTCCTACTGGATGCTCAATAAACAATGGCAACAGAGTAAAGCAAAGAAAACTGATTGGGAAACGAGATAAAAACACAAACAGCAGAGATAGAAGCCGGAAATAAACGAAGAATTAACAAGGATGACGGTTAAAAAACAATGAGCATCTTTCTTAATGAATGAATAAGGCAAATTTGTTAATAGACGCAACAGGAACCTAAAAAAACAATTGATTGATATTGTTATTAAACAAATATCTGCTTATCAACATAAAAAAAATATTATCAAAATCTAATCTGCTCGTGTTTACTAATCCAATTTGTTGTTGTTGTTCTCCAAGACGATAAATTCTTGTGCATTTGACGTTGGCACTCTAAATCTCATTCAAGGCATTAAAAACATTAAAAGTCGTTAAAAATCTTACTGCGTTCCCCTATCTCTCGTCCCACAAAGATAGAAAAGGATTGGGGGGCGGTACTGGCGCCATGGAGGGCAGTCAGACCGACGCCAAATCCTCCTCCAATTGATAAATACAACTGAATGAAACATAAAGAGGCGCTATATATCCCAGAATCCTCTACCAAATAAAACAAACAAAAAGTCCTGCCAACCCCGCTAGTGACGCAAGTGATGACGTTGCTAGCATGGCTCATCGATGGCAGAAACTCCATGGAAACGAAATGTGACGTCAAGGGATGTCCTTGTGAGTTGTCACATTGGCATGTTCTTTCAGTTTTATTGTTTAACTTTTTTCTTGTGAATCATTCCAAATCCTTGACACTGATGACTCTTTATTGAATTATTCAAGTTTTCTCGGATTGAATAAAAACTCCATAGAGAAGCAAAGTTTCGGGGACATGTTGCTTCGTCACTAGTATTTTATTGGATTGATGTCAACAAAACGTACGTTTTATGATCGTTTTATGAGCCTGATAGGTTTGCAGAGGCATAATTATCTCCAGATGATTATTTGTTGATGAAATTTGTTTGCTGATGGTATATTTTACTATCCTATACAATGCAGAACAATGAAAACGATTTATAAAATGGAACTTAAAATTGAAATTGTTTACTTGCCCGTTTTGTATTGGTACAATTGTTTAGATTGGTAATACCGACTTCTGTTGCCGAAGCAAACCGAAGTGAATACTGCGCCAGAGGCGTGTGTAGACAAACCCCGTTTTTGCATTGTAATCTTTAGTCCATGCTTATGCCACTTGAGTGTGCTAAAGCATCGGCCACCTTCGTTATTACTAGATATCGCCAGAAAAACAGTTCTTGTTACATGAAGCTCGGTGTTTTCCAAAAACTTGGAGGAAAATTTCAAACCATTCACGGATAAACTAAACAGCGGTGGTATAGGTTAAGAAAATTCCAGAAAAACAGGCTTTCACTGTATTTTTGCAAGTAATTTCAGCTACATTATACAATAATTACAATTTCGATCCATAAAAATAAAACTTTAAAGTGTTTACTTTGTATAAACAAAAGTACAAAATGCATACACAAATCAATCTCGATACTATCCTGCACAATTCCTAATAGTTTACAATTACAAACTCGAGCCAAGTCAAATACAAATTATTTCCGTAACTTTGTTAGGCATATTTATCTTTGGTAACTGCCAAAACCTAATCCTACTCCACGCATTGTGTGCGTCGCTGTACGTGCAACTTCATACTGCTGTTCCATGGAAGAAAACAATTCCTCCTGCTTCTTCGCCAAGGAGTCGGTTGATTTGTCAGACGCAGAAGCACCTGCCTCACGGATACCCATCAACCGCTTGAATTTATTCGCTTGTTTACCTATAGCAACCGAGAAATACGCATTTAATCTCACCACTCACTCAAAAATAATCGTAATAATAACAAACCTTCTTGATCATGAGCAAAAGTTGTAGCTTGCCAAACTTTGCCACTCGAAGTATTCGCCGCCAGTTGTGCTCGCTGGACATCCTGCACTTCGGCTTCTGGCTTCTTCTGCCACAAAGCCTTCCTCCTTTCCATCTGTTCTCGCAGTCTTCCCGTTACCCCAGGAGGTAACAATCGATCTTCGCCTGGTACAGAAGATGCCGAGGAAGCCACAAGTTGATTCATACCTTGTGACTGATGATAACTAGAGTCTAAACGTTTATCTTGAGATTTATTCACATCAATTCCCATCTTTTCAAGGTGAGCCAGCTTGTTACTAGCGCGTTCAAACCGTTTTGAGAAGCGGTCACGCGATGGAAAGTCACGGGAATCACGAGATTCTCGCTGGTAATCTCTATCACGATGTCGCCTAGAGTCTCTACTGTCCCTCGAGTCGCGATCTCGGGATCTGCTACGATGTCTATAGTTCCTTGACCTGGAGTCTCTTGTTGTATCTCTGAAATCCTTTCGGTATTTTTCTCGTTCGCGCTCACGGTCCCGTTTATCCTCCTTCTTCCGGGTATTTCGCCGTAAAGCAGGACTCCTCGACTTGCTTCTACTCTTTGATTTGCTATTACTCCTTGTATTACTTCCACTCCTACTCTTACTTCGACTTCTAGTTCTTCTCCTCCGCTTATCATCCCTTTCCCTATCCCGACGACTTTTCTTCGCACTTAGACTCCTGCTTCTACTCCTCGACTTGCCTCTTATTGTCTTCCTCTCTTCCTTCGCTCGCCTGCCAACATTCTTCACCTCTTCTTCGACCAGCAATACCTGTCTGGTATTATTGGGAGGTGTATGGCTTGGACTATATGCACTCTTACTGCTTCCATTTCGACTATCATCTTCATTCTACACAAGTAAAGATCTTAATTAAACATTCACCAGTTAAACTTAAACTAATAGCATCTAGAACTTGCTATTTCACTATGGACTAGTAAAGAAATTGATGTATTACCTCCATGTGTTTCTGTCTCTTAAATACTTTTGTGTTGCTTGCAATTTGCAACTCCGTGTGAAACAATTATTACTCACCCCGTTAGCGAGGCCATTTGTCAACGCAATTCCATTGTGACGTGTGTACGAACGAACGATTGCGAGCACGTTTGTTGAGGCCCAAAGCACCTCAACTTTTTTGTTCATATATTAACAGATAGAGTTAATATCATTACGAAATCACTTATCAATAACTTGCATTTCACATTTTTAAATTAGACATGTCAATAGTAACTACATTTGCACCACAAATAGTCTAAGCTCAATTAGAGATAATCAAGCCTGGAGTATTTGAATTCAAACTAATTGATTCTACATCTAAAATGCTAATGCTAACTAATTTAATTACTATTGTAAAAAAAAGACAGAAACATGCAAATTACCTCACTAAGGTCCATTCCCACATCTTCATAGTTGTCTCTGCTAATGTTTCTGCCAGCTTCTTCCTTTCTACCTCTATGAGGATTTGCTTTCGGTGAATTTGATTCCTGTCAAGCACCATTTTTCTGGTCATAACTATGCATTCAGCAGATAGACTTGTTAATAATTGTTCAAGTATTATATTTAATAGCATAAGCTCAATGGTATAATAATAGACAGTCACACATAATCATGTAATAAGATTTTAAAGAATTTAGCAAAATATAGGATGGTAATTACTTTCCGACTTACATGCGAGCTGTGTGGTGATTCCTCGTAGTCATCGTCGCTTCCATAGCTTGCAAGACCTTCCATTATAGCCAAGGATGGTGTAACACTCTATAATTATATAGATAATTATTGTTAATCAGTTTGTTAAGATTGATAACGCAGTTTTGATGAATTTATTTGCTTTTCGTGTTCGGCTTGACTTCAGAAATGGCGTACTAGATTTAGCTGTTCAACAGTTCCGAAAATAGACGAAAGCTAAATGCAGAGATTCACCAAGAAATTCAAACTCAAGCTGGAAAATAAAATATCAACTTTATTAATAATTAATTGAAAGTATATCAAGTTTATTTAATGTGTCAAACAATAAAATCAACAATAATAATGATCAATTAACAACAATTATTTAAATTTGTTATATTCTGGGTTGCCTGGCATAGATTAAAATATTTAAAAATAATTTAGAGTTGTAACAAAATTTGAACATAAATAGTAACTCCTATTAATAATTAAGTCAATTAAACAATTGTTTACTATAATACAATATCATTAACTATATCTAATGGTTTTGTTTTAACTTGTTCGTTAAACAAAAAAATCTAGAAAATCAATTACTATTACATAACCCCAATGTTACATTCGCCGCATTCGTGCTGCGCTCTTTTCCCAGCGTTGCTGATTGCTCTTAATCAATTTTAATTAGTTCAAAGCATATACTAAATCTAGTAAATTGTATTAAATTGTCGCTTCCAAGTGTTATTTAGTTGCTGTGCAACACTGCAGGCAGCGACAAGGGTCATCCAGGCAATCACTTTGAAAACAACTGAACATCAACAATGGCAGTTAACACTATTCTCATTGACTTCTCAATTGAAAAGAAGAAACTCCAAGAGGAAAATTACGCTGACACAGTCGCCAAAAGTGTTGTAATTGTCCTAACAACATACCTCAAGGAATTAAAACTTTTGTACATTAGCAGAGTTAATGGAAAGTCTGCATTAGATGATTCTCAATTGTATGTCTACACCAGTATTCGAAATTCATTGGTTTCCTTGCGAGTATACAACAATGGGCTGGTTACTGTTAATGTTGAGTATTACAAGAGTGAGGAAGAGGAGACACTGATAAACTATGATGTAAGTTCTCATACTAGTGTAGTTTTGTAGATAGATGTCTTTTTCAAGTAGGTTTTGATGTAGTTAATGCAAGTGTTGTGATTTTGTGAGTATCTGATGTGTTTGCAGCACATGAGGGAGTTGGAGCAGCGCATTGCCGACGCTCTGTGTGCGTACAGGTCAAAGATGCTGCCGCCGTTGAAACGCGGCGCAGAGCTCGACGTTTATCTGACTAGTTCAGGTGAACAAAACTGTTTGAACCTTATAAATCACTTCAATTTCATTTCTTTCCTTTACAAGTAAAACTAACGGCGTCGCACAGTTTGTATGCTTTTGTCACCTTTTTCTGCTTTGGAATGAAAAGTGAAATTAAACGTTTTGTGGTGTTGAGAGAAAGAGGCATCATGTTGGTTCATATTTATGTTCACGATCAAATTTTGAGCAACGTTTTGAGTTCTGATTGGTGTTTTATATGTTTGTTTTTAGAATGCTAAAGAGATCGAACGAGACTTGATCGAATCAATTGGCGTTAACCGGAGTCAGGCTTTCGTTCCGATTAAACGATGCACTTTTGATAGATACTTCCCCAGTTCAGGTATTATTTTTCATTTTAACGTTTAAAACAACACATGTCTGAACTAGTTTTATGTTGCTATAAATGTATTTATCTCATTTAAGTTTTACTTTCTCATCACTTCTGCTTTTGAGAAAATAGGATGATAGAATAAACATTGTGTTTTGGTTTAGATGAGCGGCTTCTGGAGTATGACATTGACGCAGTTGTCTTTGAAGAGCGCACACCATTCCAAAAGGTGCAAATTGTCCATTCGAAGAGTTTGGGTAACATGTTAGTATTAGATGACTTGCAAAGTAAGTAAACCTTAAACTGCTAGTCTACCGCAACTTGCAAAGACAATTTTCGATTGTTTTTAAGATATTTCCGAGTCAGATCTAATCTACACCGAAACTCTAATGTCCCGAGGAATGGAAAACTACAAAGACAAAGAAATCTGCATCCTTGGTGGTGGCGATGGTGCTCTGTTATTCGAACTGCTGAAGGAACAACCCAAACATGTTGTCATGTTGGAGATTGATGATGTTGTGATGAAAGCATGTGCGAAACACATGAGATCAATCTGTGGAGATGTTTTGGATAATTATAAAACAGAGAGTTATGAGGTAATTACTCTTCGTATTCTCGATTATTTACATTGCTGGATAATACAAGAATGTTTTAGATCATTCTGGGTGATTGCGTACAAGCGTTAAACCAATTCAAAACAAGCGGACGAAAATTTGACTACATTTTTGGGGATTTAACCGACATACCAATTTCTGCAAAAGGTGAAACATCCAACTCGAAGATATGGGACTTTATCTTGAAGATACTCGAGTTGAGTTTTAAGATTTTGAAGAAAGATGGAAAGTTCATGACACATGTACGTCTCTTCCTCTTTTTATTTGTTTTTTACTGTTTAGTTGATAATTTTGTGAGTGTTGCAGGGGAATGGTACAAGTTGTCATGAATCTCTCATGCTTTATGAGGCTCAACTGAAGAAACTTGATCCTCCAGTTGTTATCAAAAAGTCTAAAGCATTTGTTCCATCATTTCTGGAAGAATGGGTTTTCTACCAGATTAGCTTTGCCAACTGACAGCGGCCTTGCATTCCGTACGCATCTCAGCCACAAATTGAACGTGAATCTCTTCAAGTTGTCCCTAATATGCACAACAATTTCTCTATTTCTACCAACTCAATTAACTCAAAGTATATGGTGAAACAATTCATTGATTTATAGCATCTTCTATTTCTCTGCTTATTCACATTGCACTTTTTCTTAGCTAGCAAATTTCTTGAAACTTTTACCAATGGTATTTCAATTCATTTGTCTTCTGGCATGATTTTAAGTTATTCTATCTCTAATTTTGTTTATTTCATTGTGATGGTATTAATATTGGCATATTTTACATGTATAACATGTTTACTATACTCTGTAGCTTTAGTTCAATGGGAAATTGAGATATTTCAAGCAATTCAAGTATTTTGGATGATAGGAATGAATAATTGTGTTTATCTTCTTAAGAATGATATAAAAGTTGAATGTTTTACAAGTCAAAATAAAGTTACCAATATTCTAGGCACAATATTCTGCATCAAACAAATGCAATTTGTTTAGTTCTAATGAAATTTTGTTTGAAAAGTGTTTTTGAACTTTTCAAAAATGGTGAAAGGAGGGAGAGTCATTGTAACCTTATATTTTATGTTTGGTAAGCACATGTGCAAATAAACCAACGCTAGTTTAATCAAGTTGAAACTATCCATTGTTAAATAATGGCTGATTTACTAATAGAATTAGTGAAATATCTCCAGCTTGGTTCTCGTCTTGATCTAAAAGATTATGCATTAACACAAATCCTAGGTATATTCACAACTTCTCAATGTCTTTAACCCATAGAAAATAAACAAATTGTTTTTAGGTCTTACTGGAACACCTCAAGGACTAGACCTTGTTCTTCAATCAAATGAGATTCTCCTCAGTCTAATAATCCTCTTGGATGACCCAAACATAACAGTCTCCAAAGATTCTTGTCTCATCTTGGTAAACATTTCTGCAAATGCAACTGGAGCCAAACAATTAATTGACCTGGATATTGGCAAACTCCACACAAGCTGCTTACAAAAAGCACCTGATAATATAGTGAAGACTCTTATAAGATTTGTGTTGAATCCACAGTGCCATTTTGCTGACCCTGCTTGCATGGTACTCAGTAACTTGAGCAGAAATTCTTCTTTGGTGGAAAAAATTGTTCATTATATAGATGAGCCACAAAATTGGGAAGCTTTGATTTCTGCTTTTACTAAGATACATTATAATGTGAAAGGGGCCAAGTTAGATTATCTAGGGCCTATTTTTAGTAATCTATCACAGAGTCCAACTGTGAGGAAGGTTATTCTCAGTCGGGAGTCTTCTTTGTTACAGAGGTTGATTACCTTTACTGAGTATGAGGGGTCTATAACAAGGAGAGGTGGTGTTATAGGTATGCATTGATTCATTCACATTTACTAATGTTATAGTTTAATTGATATGAGAATGAATGTTTTAGGAACTTTGAGGAATTGTTGTTTTGACTCAGAATACCATGAATGGTTGTTAGGTGATGACGTGGATATTCTTCCCAGATTATTATTGCCTCTTGCTGGACCAGAGGAATTTGATGATGAGGACAATGAGAAACTACCAGCGGATTTACAATATTTGGCTCATGATAAACAAAGAGAAGAAGATCCTGATATTAGGTATTTTCTTTTGTAATAACATTATTAGGACTTTTGTATTTTAGTGTTAGAATTATGTGGATTGTCTTTGCGTTTAGGTGTATGTTATTGGAGGCAATTACCCAACTTTGCGCATTACGGAAAAACCGCGAGTTTATTCGGGAGAAACACGCGTACGTCATCCTCCGAGAGCTGCACAAGTGGGAGACTGATAAGAAGGCATTGGTGGCTTGTGAGAATTTAGTGGATATTTTGATAAGGTAAAATATTACTTGTTTTCTGTATATTATTTTTATTTATTATTGGTTACGGCGTTTTTTCTATTGTGCGATGATTAATACTCTTTTGATTGGTTTTAAATTGTGTTTTTCGGATGAATGGAAAAAGTTATTACAGATATATTGGATTCATTGTGTTTTAAAACAGAAAGACGATTTTTATAACGGTTTATTGAAGTTAAATTAAATAGAGTTATAACAACATGCCTTGCTTTGTAGCTCAGTCGGTAAGCTGCGAGTGATAGCGAGTTGTCTATTATGGGATCACAGGTCTAAATCCTGCTGGGGGCATATTCAATATAATATATACTCTCACAGAATTCAGTCCCAATAACTGCTAATAACTCTGGTAGTTGATGCAGTATAATGGAATGGAGGTCAAGTACGGTTGCAGTACATTCTAATGATAACAAATAAATCACAACTCAATTCTATTAATTGTTTCATTCCAAAACCAACACGTGAAATTGTTTTGGAAGTTTCAGCTTTGGAAATTATTTTTCAACTTCAAATCATTGTACAGTTCTGAAGAGATTTTGTATCAAATTGAAAAATTTGTTAAATGCAGTGCACAACAATTAACACCGATTATCCTTATAATTGTAATTCACTTCACAACGCTCAATTAAAATGAACAAGGCAGATTAAAAAATTCTGCATGCTTTATTATAACGTCGTTATCATTTCATTACAACCTCAAGGAACAATAATCAGTGTGGGATTAACAATCTTCTATGTTTACACATGCGTTTAATTTTGCAGAACCGAGGAGGAGATTGCCGAGGACGATTTGAAGTCCCTTGACATTCCACAGGATGTTCAGGAGAAGATTGTCAAAATGAACATAAATAACGATGAATGAAATACTCGGAAAGAAAGAAAACTACATAGGGAATTTTATATTTTGTACAAGATTATATTCTGTTTAATTTGCGGTTAAGCCTGTAACGTTTTTTTAAGTCTCCTAATTGATATACTGATCTATACACCCACAATTAAAAAATTACACGCAATGGACCATCAATGAGATTAAAGCATGAAGTCGTACGCTTCAATCGCAGGTTGTGAGTGTGGGAAGCAGTTGCATTACTTCTCGTTGCGATTATACCTACAGCACATTTGCGTAAACGATGTGTTCGCGCGCGGTTGTCCTGCTGTCCATGATTGCCACATGTGGGTCCAATCATTGGGATGAAAGGAGTAAGAAGATATGGCAGCAGCGGTATCCTGAAGAGTTTGATGATCTGCCGAATGGGGACATTGCTCTCTCGACAGGCATTGGAAGGAAGAATGGATTACGAGCGGAAACAATGCGGTGGCCAGATGGGGTGGTGCCATATTATTTAGTTGGACCGTACACTTTGGAACAGTGTAGAATTATTGAGAGTGCTTTTGAAGACTATCAGCAGAAGACTTGTATTAGGTACCTTCACTTAAATTGTTTGGTATTGTCGTATCTAACGTGTACTTTGTTCAATGCCGTGAAGATTTAGAGTGAAGATGCCGAATGATACGGATTATGTTGCTATAACGAATGAACGTGGATGTCACGCTGAACTTGGACGCATTGGTGGCGAGCAGATTCTGAATATCGGCGAAGGACCTTGTGTTAGTCGCGGGACGGTGATGCATGAGTTGATGCACGTGCTGGGATTTATGCATGAGCAGAAGAGATACGACAGGGATTATTTCATTAAAGTTATGTTTGAAAATCTGCGAAAGGGTATGTAATTAGTGCATTGTTTACATTTATCAGAAAATACTTGTTTGCTTTCTTTTAGACAAACAAGACAACTTTGCAAAACAACCAAGGGACAAGATTACTTCTTTTGGGGTAGATTATGACTATGAGTCCATCACACACTACAGCCCCTTGGCATTTAGCAAGAATGGCGAACCGACGGTGATGCTGCGGCGCAATGTCGATGTTAATCTAGGCCAGCGAGAGTTTCTATCCGCCGGAGATATAGCAAAAGTCAACAGAATGTACAACTGTACTCAAGCATTAATTTTTAGCAAACCAACATTTCCAAAATTTTGCTAATTAAATAGTAGGTTGAATTTTGTATAAATTCATACGCTTTATTTATTGGGTTCTAGCATTTTTATAAGAAGTATAGAAACTAATTGGAAGAAAAACCCTTCAATATTAATGCGTTGTAAACAATAAAATGTAATATTCATTCGTTTTGTGAATACACAAAACAACAGTTTAAAATTACATAATCGCAAATAACACACGCTTTAAAACATGCTGTACGAAACGATAGAAGAGAGTTACTCTTTTATTTTTTGCTAGTACCGATTGTTTTAACAATTGGGAAATGTGTAGAAATCAGTTTCAAAGTTTGCTATTTTTATACTTTTCTTAAAACACCTTCTAGAAAATCAAAATTAGCGAGAACCCTAATTAAGTTATATCTAATTCCTTAATAACAAAGGATAGAAGAAGTGTTGCTCTTTTATACCATGTTACTTTCGACCGATTAAACAAAGGGAAATGCGTGAAAAGCAGCTACCAAGTTTACTATTTTTATACTTAAAACTAACTTTTTACTAAAAACACGCTGCGGAAAGTCGTAATTACCGAGAACACTAATTAAGTGACACCTAAATCTTTAATGGCAGATGATAGAAAAAGTGTTGCTCTTTCTTTTCATGTTTCACTCTTAATTATTGAAACAACTGGGAAATAGGTGAAAATTAGCTTTAAAATTTGCTAATATTTGTATTTTTTACAAGAACAAAATGTTTTTGTTGAAGGAAATTGCAGTTTGCGGGCGCCTAAATTAACCCAGTGCTTATATAGCATATGATATAAGAAGAGTTGTTTAAAGTCAAGCGTAAAATTTGTCAATTTTTGCACTTTTCTCAAAACACGCCGCGGAAAATTGCAATTTGTGCGCGAACTAATTGCGCCACACATAATTTGTTGAT
>JAODIE010011824.1:9649-46908 GCA_027575565.1 Diploeciton nevermanni
TACTAAAAGTAAGTGTTATTGTTAAATTTTGTTAACTTAATAAAATTTTTTTAATTTTACAGCGATACTCATTTTACTTGTAAACTCAAGATTTTATCTTAAAACATAAAAATATCAATTTAACTAAAATATTTACGTTGATATGTAATCAGTATTGTGTTGAATTAATAATAATGAGCCGGATACAACTTGACACATTGAACTAAAATCAATCAATCAACTATGCCTAGCTCATTTAGAAATCGAGATACATGTTTGTGTTTTGCGAGCATTTAGCGAACGCTTTTCCTATTGAAGATATAAATGTATATCAGTCAATCTCGCCATAAACTAGCCCCAAAACGCTTTACGCTTCAGCATAAATCGCACACGACTGTAAAAGGTATATGAGCGTGTTAATCCTCGCGCCGCCCTCACCACTCCTATTGTAACGCGTAAATCCGTAATAATCTCGCGTACGAGGGACAATGATAATGGCCTTATCAATTCAAGAACAGGAATTGTTTGTACTGACATAACAACATATCGCGACGCTGATGATATTCGGTAATGCACGTGCAACACGTTCGCTAGTCGGCGTCGCGGCGCGATGCTTGATTGAAGACCAGGGTACTTCTGTAGTGCGCGTGGAGAGACATTCAATTTGTCGATTGCGGCAAAACCGCTTGTCGCCGCCGTTGGCGCGGTTTTGGAGAATGATGTGGTGCCACATTTGAGTGCGTAGGTATGTGTATAAGATGCGTTTCCCTCGTCAATGTTACAACATCGCTGTTCTATTGATTTCTTATCATCCACCTCACCAATCACCTACTACAATGTATGTAGCCGACTTTGAGTTTATACAAATTGCAAAAACAAATACGGGATATTCACAAAAAAACAAATTCAATTCCACTAAAAGGACGTTTGCGTTTCTGCTCATAGCGCAATTGAACCGATTGTATCTACTAAAAAATCACCTTGTGATTAGGGTACGAATGTGATCGGTTGATAGATATCGTAAGAGAGAATGAGTATTTTACATTGGTATAAAATAGAAGTAAGCTGTATTGAAATTTACAATTGGTCAATAAAATGTTTTATTTAATTTTCATAACAAAAACTGCCAATAGTTAAAATATAGGATAGTAGTAAATTGTGCTGGAATTTTGCTTTGTAGAAAATATTTTGCATGAATAAGCAGAAACAGTTGTTTGCAAAACCAGCCGTTTGTTTAAACACAATTTTATAAACAAAATTGGACAAACACATACTTAAATGACAATTAGGCAGAATAAATTAAGAGATACTGCACGAAAAAATATCAACTAAAAAATTTTATTAATATGAATTCAAAATTAACGATTATAATTCTATGTAAATTATTTAATGGTTTATTAATCATTTTAATATTAATTAAGAACAATAATATTAATGGACACCAAATCAGCAATCCAAAAATAAATCTTGTAATTTAATGGAAATTCAGAGTATTGTTGAGTGCGGTAACAAAGTGTTTAATGTTGATAAAATTTCACAATAACACTTACTATTATATACAAGTGAATATTAGTAAGTGTTATTAATTAAAATTATAATTTTTGGTCTTTATAATAATTAACAAAAAATAATAGGTAAAAGAATAATTTTTTTAACCTTTTTTTTTATCTTTAGCATATATATTTTATAATGTCTATTAATATCTATTTATTAATTAGCATCATTCCATGTAATTTAAAAGAAACAACATGAATAATCAATATCACTTTCTATTTTTCTGAAAATTTTATAAACTTATAATTATTATGTGTAGTATAATTTGTAAGTATAGAAAATGTAGACTAAGTAATTAAAAATCAATTATTTGAAGTGTTTTAATTGATAATTCTAAATAACAATGGCCACTTAATTCATTTCTACTCTGTTTGCAATAGACATTGTTGTGGTAGTGTTATTATAAACAAATATCTGTATTAATAAATCACACAGGTATCGGGAAGTAAATTTCCTTAAAGTTATACTCTCAACTTTGCGCTAGCTTACATAATTAGCATGAAGAATCTGCAGGTTCCTTCCATAGTTATTAGAATACGTTATTGATGCTAGGCAAGACGGTATCTCAACGTTCACTTGGTAAACATTTAAGTATTTTGAATCTCGGAGATTGTATGTAAATTAAAGCATATGGAAATTATGTGTCCAAATTTTACCTTCAGTTGTTCTTAGAATGTTTACCAACAGAAATGATTACATAGAAAATAGCAAATATCCTATGATATACATATTTTGAGGATTTGTTATTTCAGAAGTAAGATGTTTTCAAATAAATATTATGAGGAACATAAACACTAGAAATTTTATCTAATTTTTAGGTTTCTAAAAATATACACCTAAAAGAATTAATAGTATCGTTGAGTATAGTTACGAAGTGTTTAATATTTATTATGTAGATAAAACTTCACTATGACATTTACTTAATATTGATTTATAAACCGTTTTTGGCTTGCTACTTTCTTTAGTATTAGTATTCAGTGTGTTCTAACATACCTACATAATCCCAATGGTCACAATTGTCACATTCATTTAAATTATTCATAATATTAACATTCTTTGTCATCCTAACTTGATGAGATGGTATGAGATATTTTTTTATGTATATATATATATATCCAAACCAAAGTCATATATTATTACTCTCAATGTTAACCAGTAAATTGTTGATTATAAAGTATTTACATTCTAAATGTATGCAGTCATCCACCAAACAATTTCAATCAGTTATCGTCTGCAGGATGCCTGTGACGTGTGTTGGTACACTCGTAAATTATTTTGACGAGTCGAAGCAATTTCTTGAACAGTGGCAAGGTGTAAATCACATAAATTGTATCAGATAATATGGTACATGCTCTTCACACCATAAATTTTCAATATGCATGTCAATGAGTTGTTTTCCAGAAAAGTTTACAAACTCACAGGAACGGATACATAATTTCCCGTAAAAACTTTAAAAAACCAACAATTTAGCAATGTTTTACGTTAGATATTTAATTGAGTATGATATTAAAACTATAATCAAAAATAAAATTACAACCAAAACATTGATAGATTGTTGTATTCAATTGCAGATGAAATAATCATATTGAGAGTATAGAATACATAAAAATATTTTGGAATATTTATAGAATTATTTATAATTCTAAGTTTAGGATCTAAATTGAATTATTAATACAATATTATTAAATATCAGCGTACCCGGTAAACTTTGTATTGTCTAACAAGCGGTATAAATATGTTAACTTTGAAAAAATTTCAATTTAATTTATAACAATTTATATATTTCTAATATCTTGTGTTATTATATATAAAAATAAAGAATTAATATTGTTTTGCAATATTTCCATAGTACTTTTAGCTTATTACTTTCCTTAGATTATAATGAGAAGTTTAAGATTATTTCATTCTTTTCAACAAACATGAGTTAAAATATAAAAAAATATATATTTAAACAGTTTTAAATACAAGTAAGATAAGTAATGCTCAATAAAAATTTATAATCTTCAAAATTATTAACATTTTTTAATGTTTCCGTTCTTCTTCCATTCAACATTTTATATTTATCAAATAATTTTAAGAAATGAACGGAACCATAGATTGTTAGATGTTCTTACATTTCACTGTCTTAACTAGCTATAAATATTAAGTATTCATCGCTGGAAAATTTAGTCCTTCAGGACAGCAATCTTAATTGAACGGTACCTACAAAGTTTAAAACAATATAATAGCATGCAAAGTTTCAGCACAAGTATCGTTGAAAGTAAAGTACTCTATACTGCATAATTTCATTAATTAACCACGTGTGATTTTTAAATGATGAGAAATGTTTTAATGTTTTTATTGTTTTTGGTCACATTATTTCTGATATTCATTTAATTAAATTAAATCTACTTGACACTTTTAGTATACTAAATAATACTATCTGAAACGTTTTTAAATATAAACAAAACGATAAGTATTAATAATTATTAATATTTTTTATGACGCATACTTAAGAATTAAATGAAAAGAGCCAAGATCAAAAGAGCGGATTCAGTGAAACTGTGTTGGAATTCATAATATGCGCAGCGAGCGCAAATTTGATGAATATCAAACACATTTCACACTCTGTAAACAACATGTAATTTATAGGAAAATCAAACCACAGCTAAGTTTGTTTCACTAAGGGACCCTCGCTGTTTTAGCTTGGCACAATGTAATAATACACTTGTATAAAGAGCTCGGTGCTAAGTATAAATATACATTTTATAAGTTGTTTGGTCCGATTGGTATTTTTTACAGAATAAACCATTGGTTGTTTCAGGAAACATTCAATTGCGGTTTGCGTGGTAATTCATCAACTTATAGCATAAAAAGTTTAAAGAAGTCTTCAGAAATGGATACTTTTAAGTTTTAAAGTTTTTCCAAAATAGATTATGAGTACAACAGTTTAGCAGACATTACCAAATCTTGATGTTTGTAATCAATCAATTCTACTTTCTTCTTGATCTAAATTTAAATTGCAATAAAGAGTTTTCCTTGAAAAATTGCTAACAATATTTTCTTGTGCTATAATTTTGCTTTCTCATCAATTTTATATTGATTATGTAGAAAACGTTTCATAAATTAATAATAAGTAAATTTCATCAATATAATAAATATTAAACACTTTGTGACAATACTCAAGAAGTCTCTGAATTGTTTATTGTTCTTGTAAACTTCTTAACATTAACATTAATTGAGTTACCAACGCCAGTCAATTGTATAGCTTAAGCTATTCCAGTTCATAAAGCAATAAAACCAAAAAAGCCACAGCCGCCGAAGCAAACCAAAAAAATTTCCAGCAAAACCAACGTTCTCGCCACAACGTACTTCATCAAAGATATTGACATCGATGTGAATATTCTCTCAGACGTGCCTTCTCTTTTTTTGCTACTGCTTCAGGCTTTAAATAAAAAGTTCTTACATTGGACGATCAGTCAGTTCCATATGGCTTGTAAAAAAATTAAATTAACTATTGTACAACGTTCCACAACGAATTTATATTGGATTTTAGTATATCTATTGAGTTTTCTATTTAGATGAATGCATTCGCTTGTTAAAGCAGTAAAGAAAAATGTGCAAATTTTCACTTCACTGTGCAAGCACAAAAAACCTGCAGGGTATTAAAACCTGTCTGCATTTTGTATTGCAAAATATCAAGGAATCCTTAAATGCGTTTTACCAGAAATTGGCACAGTTAAGCGTATCTTTGCGTTAAAACTATTGGCTATGAAATACGCTTCTCTTCCTAGTTGCTCTTGGCAGGGTACAGGGTACAAATCAGCAAACAAGTCAAATAGCGCTCGTTGTTCTGTGTGCTGCGCTTTTATTTATTTACTTAGGTTCCCAAAATTAGGTACGCGACGTCGTTGAGCATACTTACGCATTGCGGGCTTCACAGATTTGGGAACAGATTCACCCGGATGCAAAAGATCACGCCGGGAGGTTACCACTAGAATCGGGGTAGCAAAACAAACAAAAAGAGGAAATGCTTCATGCTTTAGATGCTATTGCGACGTAGCCAGCGCGAGGGAATGTGCGAAAACAGGACGTTTCGTTAGGAAAGATGTATTGAATCTAGTCGATGATAACTATCTGTGGTGCGGCTTTTGTTATCGCCACTTTCACAGCTTGGAAGTGCTTCGCAATCGTTATACTACTAACATTAACTGAAGTTGTATAGATTATCGATATAAAAGGTTAGCATAAAATGCTGAATTACAAATTTGTTATTAGTTGTAAGAAATGTGTTTGAATTAGCAGGCATACTTTATTTAAGAATTAACAATTTCACTGTATAGTTTTGTAGGTTAAAAATGAGAGAAGTACAATCATGCTCTTTATTCATTATCGATTGGCTTGACATCGCGACGCAAAGTAAACATTTCAAAACAGTAACTCTGCGTTTATCAGATTACTGATTGTTGCTCCTTATTTACTGGTTTCTCGTTACGATTATTCTGCGCATAAAGGGATAGAATTTAAGACAATTACAATCCCACCTTTGCGCATGCAGAACACTCGGTACTTGCTGATTGTAGCCTCGTCTTGTATGTAGCTTGCGCAACTACCGCCACTGGCATAAATTCAAAATCCAATGTGATAACAATGCTTACCACGTGCACCTGACAGTACCACTTTGTAATTAGCACGTGTGTTGCATCGCATTTGGAATCTGAATTGATCCGATGGCATAAAACATGCAACCAGCACGCAAATTTCCACTGAAGGATAATATCGCGAAAAATGTAATCGTACCTAGAGACTAATTGGAAGCATATGAGATTACTGGGAATGGCTAACAATAATTGCATGCATGTTGAATGAGGAGAGACAAGTTTAAATTATTGGCATTTGGGGGAAATTACTAATAGTTTCTGAAGCTTAGCGTCAGAATGTTTCTTCTGGGAAATTATAAACGAGTGCGATTAAAGTGGTAGATGTGCGTGAGAGGTGTGCCATATCAACTAATTCTCGAAATAAATTTATTCATGAAGTTACGGCGAAATTACTAAGTTTTGCAGATCGTGCAAAGTGTACGAAGAGAACAATTATATTCACACCTCGGTAGATAAACTAATTACTCCACCTTGCAAATAAGCCAAAGTAAGACTAATTAATGACATTACCACATCTCTGGATATGAGTGACATAAAATTATACATTTTATTCTAGTGCTGCTGTTTCGTCCAAATATTCACATTGATTGTGTGACTTGGAGTTGGTTTTAATTTCAAACACAATAACAAGTTTTAACTAAAATTGCATTAAACTTTGAAATCCTTTGCGATCTGTAAAAAGCCTGCTCAATTCTAGAAGGAACTCAATGGAGCTTTGCATTAGTTTCTGGAAGTGTTCTCCTGTAGTCATGAGATCTAAAATAACCAATATAGCCTAGGCACATTCAAGCGCAACAAAACTTTCAACTCTGTAATGAAGAGATTCCAACTTTAATCTTGGTGTGTGTCTATTAGCCGCATGCATGGTCCCAATCAATGCCCTACCAAAGCCAAAACGAAACCAAATTACATCGAATGAATTAAACCAATTAAGCATTTGATGAGTTTTTGTGCGTGTTGGGTTTCTTAATTGTTGGGACGGCGGATGATTCCACGCGAGAAAACAACTTCAACATGAAGCACGTTTTTCGCTATTGAAACAGCAATTAGTTTCATTCAATTTCGTTTTCCAGTTTGCTGCTTTATTGCAAGCTGCAAAATCTGATAGTTAAATTTCTACATGAACTTAATTGCAGTCGAAAACTTTGTTTTCTGTAAACAGCCCAAAGATGGTAAGCCCGCTGGTGGTTTAACAATCACCGCTATAGTTATAGTAGCCTAGTTGTTTGCTTTTCTGTTTGACTGGTCAGAGCTCGATTGGCGCTATTGACTCGATTGTGGTTTGGAACCGAGTTGCTTGTTCGCACAAGTCTCCCGGGATTTTTATAATTCTCACCAACTTGGTGAGCTCTAAATAGATTGAGCTTTGCTTCAAAGAAGTAGTTGTTATTACTAGTAGTTGCAACTATGAAGTTGAAATATTTGACATATCAGAATCAGTGCCTAGCATTATTGCATCGCAGTGTTGTCGGAGAGGCAAAAGAAACATCTCAAACAAACCCTCAATGAACGTAATCAAAAATTGTGTTACCGGAAAGGTGTAAATGCAACGAGCAATGGCAGTAAAAATAATTCAAACTGAAAGGTAAATGGGCTGGAAGCTGTAATAAGATGTCTGGTAGAATAGATATAAATGTGAAATTATTATGGAGCTTGGGCTAGTCGTGGCGTAAATTCGTGCAGTTTGGGTTCTTGGATTGCGTTGTTTACGGCTGAGTTTAGGTTGTTGTAATTCTAAAACTACTCTAACAATGCGACAGGCTTTGTAAGTTTTCGGATGACGCGTACTCTCATCTTGAATGAATAGCTTTGCCATCGTAAAATTGTTTAAGTTCCTACTTGAAATACGAGTATTGCAATGTTGTTGGCAATATAAATTTTAAATTATACTTGTAAAACCTGTTGAAATTATTGGAAAAAACTATGTTTTAGCAAAATATTTAATAAGCTCATGTCTACTCTTAAGTACGTTAATGTAGCCATAAACGGAAGAAAATTTTCAATATAAATATGATTTGGGCGAACGAAATGTGTCACGGCAAATGCCAGAGCAACATTCACTTTATCCTTTAATTTTAAGTTGGTTTTTTATCTGTTCACTTTGGTTCGTATAATTTATTTTGTTTTGTTTTCCAACACGCTGGGATGCCAAGTCATAATAATATATTTTAAAGTTAAAATCCGCAAGTTGCCGCAAATTTATATGAACTGTTATGGAGCTCGCAAATTTAAACGTCAAGTTTAGGTTGTTTTACGCCAAATTGCGTGTGGAAAAAACCCTCTTTGGAGGAAAACGGAGACTAGATCGATTTCTGCTGACGCAACGGGACTGCAACGCAGGATTGGGCTTTGCACACCAATAAATGCTTCCGGATGAGTATAGTTTGTCTTTGGAGACTTTAGAAAACATCTCCGGAGAACGATAGAGTGATATACTTGAGGTTACTAGCTGGCACTCTGGCGAACAGCATATCTTCAAATCGTGGCTTTTCCAACGACGACTCTTTAATTGCCCTTGCGTGTGCGCTGCTTAAGTGCGGCATCCAAGAATAGAGTGCAGATGACAATCTAAAAAATTAATTGCACAGTTTGTGTACTTGCAAATTTAATATTTAAAAGAGTGTGTCATTACAGAGACAAAAATTGATTGTACTTAATTACAGAGTATTAACTGCTTACAAGTGTTGCAGAAACATGTTCTAACCAGAATTAATTGTAGCAGATGTATTCTTTACTGTCTATATTGATATTGGGATTGACGATTAACAACAGTCGTTGCAAACCGGCAATAGTAATTAAAATTTACCGAAATCTGCGTTCTTTATGTCAAAACTTAGAAACTAATTAACAAGGTCTTAGGTGATATATGTAATGAGTTCTGTTTGATGCATTATGGTTGAATTGTTTTAATAAAACTTAGGTGTTTATTTACGTTTAATCAGTCAATTATTTGATGACTATAGGAAGTAAGAGAAAGTACAAACATAATTAATTAATTTTTTTGTATCAACATTCCATCAAATTAATTGGTTCATAAGAATACGTTTAGTTGCTTACTTACTAACATCTGAGAGTATCATTTATTTCTTGTTTTATACTACAGAAAACATTAAATTTATAGAACTCCATTATTTCTGTAAAGTAAAAGTGGTTCTAATAAATTGCTTTGCAATTGTTTCAAATATATTAAAAAGCTCCAGTGTCTTTGTATTCAGTTTGCAGTTTTAACTACTTCTTATCTTTTAACTCAACATATACTAATATTTTGTTTTCTATAATATTTCACATTATTATCATTACTTTATCAACTAATTCAATACAAGATTAATATATTTTTCTATCTGGATTTACCAGGATTGTCATAATTAACTGAAGTAGAAATTTCTAATACAACAAAGTGAATGCGTCTTAGTTCAAGCCTTGTAATGCATTTTCTTTAATAACAAACTACTCTTTAAAGTATCTGTAAGCTCTGACTTAGAATCCTATAAATATTTATTAATAATTTTCATTATTAATTGTGAACACTGTAAAGAAGAAATAACTTTCAAGCACAAATCCATTCAAAACAAAATTGTCTACTCAATGCTTTTGTAATATCGTTTTATAATTAAAAGCACGTTCCACAAGGTTATACTAACCTAACCGTTTTATTTGGAAAATTGAAAAAAGTCCATTGTCATGTCTAAACCTCGTCAACCGATTATGAATTCGCGCGCGCTCAATGCACGAGAGCACAATTTCGAATAAACGCTCGAATAAATTTTATTACATTTTAAACTAACATCATTGCACCATATCGGTGAGGTTCGTTTTCCGATACGCGTCGCAGCACTGGAAGTATTAGGCATTTTGCCGGTTTTCTTAATCGCATCAAGCATGAATTACTAACATAAAGAAAACTTTTGCTTTACTTATTACCATCTGCAAAGCGCAGTTTTTGATGCATGCTGCATTTACTTCTTTCAATTCAATCAGTCCTGCAGCAAGACTGGCTGAGCAGTTCACGAAGGACCGTATCGGGTGATGGATAGTGTCTAGCGCTTGGAGCTTTGAAACAAACCTGAAACACAAACAAAAAGATTTTATCCATTTCAATTTTGTTGGTTTTGTGGTAAACATGTATGATTTGCACAACGTGTCAACCACCCGCGTCACTTCTACCTTTTGCCAACGTTTCTCTGGTGTATGAGGTGAAATTACCGAAAATAGGAAATGGCAAATTTAAAAAACTTGGAAGTGTAATGGAAGTCTAAAATGAGGCCTATAATTAATATTCCGGCGAGTGTACTTGCAGCCTTTTCTCTTTTCTGCCATCTAGAGTATCGCACTTGTTTGAGTAACTCGTATATAATGACAGCTTAATTTTGATTATTATCGTCTCGCAAAGTTTTTAACCACTCACAATATCGAGCGTCGCAATCTAACCGACGCAAGTGATTCATCTTGAAACGTGAGTTAAATTGAGATTGAGTAATTTTCATTTTCAGATCTTGAAGGTAGCAAAAAAGGAATCAGGTATTAAAGCACCATAAACTATTTACTAGCACGGTTTATTTTATCGCGATATTGTATTTTTAGTATGACAAATTTCTTATTATAAGCTAGGTTTTGTAATTTTTATCTTGCAGGAAATCATAAAGAGTTCTTTCATATTATTATCTAACTATATTGAAAGTCTTGCCGCAATGCACACGATGGATCTAACAATGCCCGTCTTCGTAATGCTCTTTCGGATACACTGCTTTTATTCGCGTGCAGTTCTGCTATATATTTCTATACATAAATTGCATGCCAAACCGCAATGTACCGTGGGTAACCGTCCGAGCGCGGTACCTCCACCATCTCTCACACACCATCCTAAAAAGTACCGCCGCCCATGTACATCCTGTCGACTGGAAACTTTAGTTAAAGTTTTAATTATTTTTGGCAGATATATATTTCTACATAACTTGCTGCTTTAGTGTGTATTCTATGTAGATAGAATATTTTCGTCGGTTTTAAACGCTCCAACTTTTACTGGTCGTCACTGTTGAATTCAAACATTTGAACTTTAAGCGGTTTTGGCTAGTTCAACGATTGCAAATTTCTTCTCGGTAATGCGCTATAAATGAAACTTAAATTTTCTGCTTATTTTATTGCACATAGTACCGCTTTATTTCTATGCGTTAGCAAAGCTTAATGTTGATGACCAACAAAGAAGTCAATAAATTGTCAACTGATGCACCGATGACGACAATGGATAAATAATATTATGCGGTAAAATAACAGGTCGTTTATGCTAAAGTCATTTATAACCCGTTTACTTTGCGGCTTCTTTTACTCTGTATCTATTGTCAAGCAATAGATGGGCTGGACTCACGATTTACATTAACTTCACATTAACTTTTTCTGATTTAATGTGGCGTAGTAAAAGTTTTATGGCTTGCAAAAAATCGGAACCTACTTTGCTAGCAAAACACAATAATTACTTTTTACTTCTGAACATGTAATGTTTTAACTTCCGAATGGCATTACCATTTCACTAGAACAGCATAAATCAAGAAAACAAACGCCCCTTAATCATGACCATCTCATCCGGTGCGTTTGCGATTTCTGCTCCGAATGGAAATACGCTGTGTTAAATGAATGTATTTCGCCCATTTGACGTTGAACCAAGATTTTTCACAATTTTGAAATATTCTATCTTGCTTTCATGCCGACAGGAAACCCACTGACACGTTCGCCAACAAAATATCTTCAAAGCTTCAAGATAAACACGCTATTTTCCAAGCATATTGCAAACGATAGAGTTGCAAATGCAACCAGCGCATTATGCTAAGCATGACTCTATGCATTCAACAGACTACAAAGAAGTGGAAACGTAGTTGCCGCCGCGTTACACGTAAACGTCCACAAACTTTCAACGACGCCAACTAAATATAATGTGCAAGTGGTTTGTGTTCTATAGGAAAGTAAGAATTCCGACGCATCTTGGGCAGGCTTGCACGAATATTATCTTTTATCTATTATCAGTAAAACATACATTTTGCATATCGCTTCTGCAATTGCACATGCGTATGACGTATGTTGAATTACACGGCGTATGCACCGCTTTCGTGCCAGCAAGCGTGCAATGCATTTTTCGAGAAAATGCTGACATCAATTGCTTTTCTTTTGTTGGCACAGATATTGCAGTGATTAAATACTAAAAGTTTCCTAGATGTACTCTTCTAATTTAAACTTTGGGATATTATTTAATTAGACTATGCCGTGATATTCGGCGTGACATAAGTGGCTTTACCTCCCATTAAAAACTTTCCTTTGTGGGCACTACATTCAAGACCTAAATAAGTTTGTTTAACTTTACAACTTTAATATGACGTAAAACTAGAACATTTTAGTTTTTATATTTCAGCATGTAATTACTTGCTTGATTTGCTGGGTCAATTCATAATGGAAAAGTTGGGCAGTTATAAACGCGATTGCTTTTAAACAATGTTATAATTACCAACATTTATTGAAACTAATTTATTAATGAAGTTATGAATAAATAATAAAGGAGTAACTGCTTTAAAGTTAAAGAGGTTATGTTTTGATTGGATGATAACATATTTTCGAGAATTTGTTGGTGATAATGAAGAAACAAAATTAAATTTCGAAATAATAGATTTTTTTAAAAGACAAATTTTTATTTAAATGCGCAAAACAATAAACAATTTTTATGATTTCTTCAGATTGCAATTATCGGAATAAATTATTGCAAATGCTTAAATTAAAAACAAACACATAAATAAAAATGTATTTTTAAAATTGTTTTTGTTTATTTATTTTTCAATTATAGATTATTTTCAACAAGCTCTTTAATTTCAAATCTATTTTGTAGAAATTGCCTCAAAATTAGTTCGTTCTCTCAGAAATTCCGCCATGTTGGATTTTCCAAGCATCAATCCAAATGATCATAAATTATCATGCAAACTAAACGTGTGTACAATATTTCAGTTCAATCGGGTGAAGATACCTACTTTAAAATTGAGCTGCAAGATTCTACCTGCATACACACTTTTAAAAACGTTTATGCCAAAACAATAATTTTTTATTATTAAATAATTTATTTCTTTATTTTTTAACTATCTAAGAGTATTTATCTTGAGAATATGTTCAAAGTGGTTTAGTTAAGTTTTATAGTCAAACTGTATTCAGTTAAATTACGGACCAAAGGTCGACTAATTGATAGAATAAATATAGTTTAAACTTGAATATCTATACGTATAATATATTTTCAATAAAACGTGTATATAGTCAAACTTAGAGTCTACATAGAGAGTTTCGTTATATCGTGGGAACATGGTCAATATTTTGTGCATCAATGTGTTTCGTGCGCTTCAAGGCAACATCTTGCAAAGCGTGCAGTTTGTAAAGACTTTAATGGAGTTTCTCCACAATATTAAATTGACAATAAATCAATTGGTTTGTGATAAAGTTAGAGAATAAGTCCGCATTTTCTCAAATATTTCTTTCTATCTTAAAATATATGTTTTAATATTTATAGTGATAACTATGCTCCCCATTAATTTCAAATTATCATTATCAACAATTTCAACTTTTTTGTACCTATTTTTCAAGTGTAGATGGTATGTGGTATGTAAGCGTACTGCAACCACATCGAGTATAGACCGATAACCGACGTTTTCTGTTCGGCAGGATGCAGACTCTAAGTATGAGTTGTTAGCTGGGATCGAACTCACGACCCACTGACTCGTAAACTCACGCGCTGCCAAGTGTGTTACCAAGACGGTTTAAAATTAATAACTTTTAGTTTAATTGGAAAATAAGTGTGAAATCGCTTTTCTCCGTAGCTCCGTCGATAAGCCTTTTGATTGTAGTAGTTTCCGCGAGGGGCATATTCTGAAAACACGGGTATAATTTCTGCTGAGGGTACATTCAGTATAATGTATGTTCTCACAGAGTTTCGTCTCAAGAACAGCTAATAACCCTAGTAGTTGATGCAGTGTAATAAAATGGAGGTCATGTATGGTGTCGGTATCCGTCATAGTTGCAGTACGCTCCAAAAAAATAACTAAATAAATAAATAAAGTGTGAAATCTACAACTTCCTAATTTTATGTTATATAAATGTACAAAACAATGAACAGAAATTTCAATTAATTGATTTAATGTAGACATGTTTTATGGCATCATGAATGCACTTTCACACTTATGAACTGGCTTGGATGCCTTCGCAAATATAATTTATAAAGTTGTTGATTATTGGCAATTATCCAATCAATATTACTGTTAACATTGATAATTTAACATTTACTAATAAACATTCAATATATCAGAGAATGCTTTTGGGGCTTTGCATTCTAGCTTAGTGGTCAACAAATGATTAGTGGATCCAAGAGTTGTTTACGTTCTCATTGAATCTATACACTCTAAACAAATGACTTGGACTGCGAATATATGATGTAATATTTATATTATTTTGCATTTCATCAAAGTGGGGTCTTCATTATGGAGCCTATAAATTCCCTGGGTGAGGTTTATTTGGGTTGCTAAAATCTCTTTCAATAACAAACAAGCAGGGAAATTTCACACCAAAATAACTGTTGAATTAATATCTATTTACTCAAAAGATAATTATAGTAGATTTAGATTTTATGCATTTAATTGAATTAATTTATAATTTAACATAGATGATTATTATTATATTCTAAATGTATTTTTACTTATTATTAAACAAATTCAGAAGTTTTCTGTACCCTAAAATTCTAACTCGTCTGATAACATTATCAATATTATTTGAAATTTTTGAAATAAATAACGTTTATTTGAATTATAAAAATTTTTTTACCTAAAATTGTAAAAATATTATTTTTACGAAAATATATAATTTTTTTTATTTTCCTTTGACAAACAGAACTTAGTATTTTATTTTCTGGTACTGTATTTGCCAAGCTAGCAAACAAATCTAGATTATTCTGAACTAAAGCTTTCTCGTGTCAATTATAAACTCACTTTTATGTCATGTTTGATTTTATTGAACCTTTTTAGGTCTGCTTATTGTGGATGAATCAATTTCAATCAAACTATTTAATTTCATTTTTACTTGTTTCTGCATACAACATTTCTATTTTTTCCTGGAATCTGATCAACTACTTGTACGCTTAAACAATAAATAATTCTTAATAGAGAGATTTAAAAAATTACAAAAAAAAAAAGTAGTACGCACATTTATAAAATGTTTTTACATTTTCATAGAATGTACGTGGCCTGAATCGTAGTAATTGTGAATAAAAAGCAGTGCTTGCAAGTTGTCTTGTTTATTTTAGAAATATATGAAAGATTATAAAAAATTAGTACGTTTCTATAAAATGTACTAATTTTAAATTTTTATTTAATTAAATGCAACTTATTTTACATTTAATAAATTTTTTTTTCATATTTAACGCCGCAGTTGTGTTATTTCTTAATATTTGTCAAAGAAATGCTTCAATTTTGCTATAATAATGCTGTAATTTGTTTTTGATTTAACTTCTTTGGCATGATAAAATTGAATTTGACAAATAACTAAAATGGTTTACTTGAAAACATGTTTAAGAAAAAATTTCTTAATTTTGAAATCCTGAAAGATTTTGCATTTAACATACTCCTTCTAAGTATGAAAAAACTTTCTTCAGGTCTATGTTTAATTGATGAAACTGTCGACTAAAGTACAATGTACTTTATGTAATGTAAAATACAATCAATAAAATTTTAATTTTTATAAACAAGACAACAATTTTACACATATGTATAGAAAATGGTACGTAATGATGGATTGTGTTAACTGTTGCAAATTAATAATAGTAAAAAAAAAACAATTACCTCAACAATAAAATTTAATTTTATATGACATGCATTTATTTATTACATCAGTTTTTTTAACCTGCAATTAAATACGGGTGTTCATAAATTGCTTTTTAAGCATTTTGACCCGTTTCGGAAATATATATATATATATAAATCCAACGAATGTCAATTTTAATTAATGTTACGATTTCTACGAATTCATGCGTATTTAATTATGTTCTTGCTAAATACCACTTTTAAATGTCAAATTTACACTCAAAAGCAGATGTGCTGATTCACTCGCATTGAGATTGCATTGTACAAATGTGTAGGTACATCGCAGGACTGGCACAATGTGAAGTAGAGGTCTTTATTTCCGTGCATTAACTCAACAATGTTGTTTTAATTAAAGCCATTCATTGCGGGAGCCGACTTTTGGTTCAGCACGCGGTAGGTCTTTCTACTTTCCTACTGCGTAGGTTAAAATAGTTGTGTGTGTGTATGTGTGCATCGCTAACAATGCGGTTCTATTTTAGAAAGAGGTGGAGGCGCCGGGCTTTAGCAGCAAAACGGGAAAACTGTTTTCGCACAATTGTGTTTTTTGAATTGTTTTATAATAATGTGTGCGTAATTTTGAAACATTCTAATTACGTAATTATAATACATAATTTAACTTTACTTGTTGACTTACAATTTTATTATTTGATGGTGAAAGGTGTTTTAGAGCCAAGAAAATAAATACTCAATTAGTATCGACATTAATTTATTTTTAAATACAATTTTGTACAAATTCTGTTTATAAGTTTTAAATATATGATTTAAAAGTGTCCTATTTAATATATAAATTGCAATTAATATATTGTTTAGTTTTTCAATTATTTTAAAACGTAAAAAACACTTTTATTAAATATAAAATTATAAATAACCTTGCAAGATAGAAGTAATTAAGATTATTAGATTGGTTGCAGCAATATGTTGATAGATTGACTTGTCATTTACTTGCTTTAATTGCTTTTTCCCTTTAATTATTCTCTTTGACTACTGCTAACCTAAAAATATTTAAAAAGAAATAATTTCAATTAAAATTAATCAAATTGATTCTAAAGCAAACTTTGTAGCTATGTCAAGAGAAGAATTTGATGCAATTAATCTTTGAATAGATAAAAATTGTATCGCGGACCTGTCAAATATAATTTTATCTATCAAAATCAATCAGTAAGCCATTTGACTATAACAGTAACACCGAGCTGCATATTATGGGTAACATAGGTTTAGATCCTGCTGGGAGTTTGGTGTATTCAATATAATATATATATTCAAACAGAATTCAGTCCCAATAATTGCTAATAATCCTGGTAGTTAATGCAGTATAACGGAATAGAGGCCAAGTACAGTGTTAATATTCGGCATGATTACAGTACGTTCTAAAAATAAAATTTTCAAAATATTCAAGATGAAATGACTTATATATACAGAATGACCGTAACCATGCCGACTACTAACACTACTTAGTTATCTATCTTGTCGTGTTGCATAATTGATTATCAAAACATTTTCTAGAAAGTTTTAATACTATACTCTTTATTATTAAAAAAATATGTTGTAGTTGAAATACAGAATTATAAAGTGATGTTTTTCACTATTATTAACTTATTATTATTATTAAATTTGAATATATTAACGTTTTGCAGTTATCAACATACTTATTAACGTCTACCAGTTAATAGCAAAACAATAAATAATTTAAATCAGACGCTCACATATAACATTATTAATGGCGTTGATTTATGAACATGAAAGACGAGCATTTCATCCGCTTATACTAAGCCTAAAATCGCATAAAGTAAGCAATTAATGTTATAAATTATAAAATAATATACTCCAACCACATTTTATGGCCAGTTTCTTGAGATAAAACAATCAAGAGCTTTAGTTTTAAGTTCTTTTTTTCTTTCTTCGAAGCTTTGCGCTGAGTTTGACATGAATGCCCGCAAGTGAAAAAGCGCTTGATGCTCGTTAGGGACCATGAATAGGCCGGAATTATATGAGCATCATTGATAAATGAGGTAATAAAGTATGGTAGATGGTTTGAAAGCATTATTAGCTGTGGCAATAGATAGATCACCGGCAAGAGATGCGCGTTTATCAGCCATCCATTGGTAGGCACGAATCGACAGCATGAACAAGTACTCGGCCTCGAGACATCGATTACAATTTAGCTTCTAGTCATAACCTTGCACCTCGTGGGCTATAATAATAAATAACCAAGATTATGTATGCCGGAAGGGCATGGCTTGCATATTCCCGGTGGGCTGTGAAATTGATCAGAATTGTGGTTGCAAACTGTGTGTACAAAGCTCAAGGATAGGTAAAGATGGTTTGAGGTATGTATCTTTAAGTTAAAATACAATTGTTTAGAGGAATGAATTATATAATAATAGTACTACTACATGAAGTAATAGTATATTGGTTATATACAAAATGTTTTATATCTTATCTATTTTATTAATCTTCAAATTTTACATTCTTCTTTGCGTTAAGCTTCATAATGTATATGAAACTCAGCTAACACTTAATTATTATAGTGTTACACTTAAGTGTTAGGCTTAAATTACATCTACATAATAAATATTAAACATTTTGTAAGAATACTTACGACATTCGTAATTTAAATTATTTGACACTAAATACATTAAATAATAATACATTAAACATTCTTTTGAATGAAATAGTGTGTAGCATTTTTAAACGTAAGAACTTTGTTTTTAATTTACTGCATTTTTCAACTACGCACAAATAAAGTTAAACAATTGCTTATTTTCCTGCACATATGTTTTCTCGAAGATTAAATATTATATTTTACTTGTAATAATCTAGAGTATTTTTGATGTTCAAGTTTTAAAAGTAAAAATACAATAAAACGCAAAAGAATTTTGAAACTTTTGATTTAAAATATTGAGAATATTGTTTTAATATATAGTCGTTGAAAACTATTTTAATGATCTTTTTTCTTGCTAATTTTTTTTATTAAATATATATATAATATAATATAATATCATATTCATTCTGTTCAATAGATTGCCCTTTTAATTGATTGTTCAATTCTGATCAACCAGATATAGATTGCTATATCAATTTATTCAATAAAATATTTATTTTCACACGCGCAACTGCATAACGAAATATTTGTTGATACAAAATTAATTTTCATATATTTTCATAAATATTCGTACCTACTGCATTTAATAAGTATTTGTTTATTAAAATTTTTGCACCAAAATTATATTTATACCTAGATTATTCAATAAAACAGGTTGATTTTTTTTATTATATTGCTAGCAATATTCCAGTACAATATTAAACTCAATGTTATTTAAATTTAGCAATATCATATTTAATAGAGGCAACCTTTAAAGCCATTTGTTTTCTACAAGCAAATAACCTGCTCAAACTTTATATCTACTGAGTGTGTACCAAGAAAATCTTATCAAACTAATCTATTTATTTACAATGTATATGAATTATTTGCAATGAACAATCAATGTACTACATTTACATTTAAATGAATGTTTTTGTTTTTTTAGAATGTATTTGATATTATTTTAAACCGTAATACATTAAATTGTGTAAGCTTTTTGTCACATAACAAAACAAAAGAATATTGAATTCTAGAAGTTTAATAACAATGCAATGCCTTCCAACTGTCTTCGTCTGTAAATATCATTTCTGCATACGTATACTCCAATATAGAAGACGGTTCACTTTCAATATGTTTTATTTTATAGTGATTTGAGCGACATACTGATTTTATTACATTGCACCATGGGATGCTTTTGAGCGGGATGTGATTTTAATATATTCATGGGATGTATGGGATGGTTGATGGTTGCTGAGATACTTTCTTAAATAATATCAAATTAAAAAAACGTTTTTGATCAAATAGTATCTTTAAACTCAATTAGTTTTAGTCTAGATAAATAGATTTCATCATTAGCAAATTTGTTTTTTTCTTACTTTGAGTATAGCATTTGCTCTGCAATAAACAAATAAAAAATTACATAAAACAAGGCAAGTTACGAAAGGTGGTAGCACTTTAATAATTTTCAATTTAAAATTGAACGTTGAATTCTTCTCTCGTACGAAATGATGTTAACGATTCGACGAAACAATTAATTCCACAATCTCACTCGCCACCGTCGTGTCGACCACAAACCCGCATATTCCAACTGTCCAGCTTTAATTTGCCGCCAGAACACTTGCAAACAGTGAGTACATTCACCAATAGTAGTGGTGCATACGCCAACATTTATAGGAACTGTAGGAGTACAGAATTGTTATTATTGCGCTAGGCGTTATTGCACGTTTTACCAATGAATGTAAATTGAGTTACGACTAATGTTATTAATTTTCTAGCATCCCATTTAAGGTTGACCATATGAAACAGATATTTGTGGTAAAAGAAACCGCAATACTCTAGAATAAAATTTAACACGATATCCTATCTACTTAATTAAAAATCGTTGCTGGTTTGCTAGGAAACATATTGTTTTAAATGCGGTTGCTTTGCGAGTTGAACAAACTTTGATCCTGGCCTTAGAATTCTTACCATGGTTGCAGGAAGTACGTGGCAGGTTGAAAAAAACTTCTCGAAAAGTTTCATGCCATTAATAATTTATTATTTAGTTTATCAAAATAAAGGAAGTGCGCTTGTTTGGAAACTGAAAAAATTTCTAGAGGTTATTAAATTTACTTTTGGCATAGTTTAATAAAATTTACATTATGAAGAAGAAATTATTGGGGTTGGTGGAGAAAATTATAAAAAGTACAAAATATGTATGCATTATTAAGAAAAAAATTTAAAATAAAATTTTAACAACTCTTATATAAAAATCTTAATTTATTTCATCATAATTATTTTAACCATTTACTTTACAACATTTCATAAAATATTTAAACGTAAATTGTTGTAATGCATACAAAATTTTTCAGTTAAATACAAATTGATTAGTAAGTATATGTTTATCCTATAATTAAATTTGAAATAAATTGTTTAGTATAATCTGATTTTATATTTAAAAAAATGTGTTTATACAATTTTCAAAAACTCAAATTTTTATAAATTATTACATTTCTTAATATGTTTAAATACAATCAAATTAAAGGATAAAATAAACAATTCAAATGCTAAAAGCTTTTGACATTGTTGAGATTGCTTACTAAACAATTAAATTTAAAAAATATATTTTACTGTAGTCTTACACTTTATAATTCTTGCAAGTTAATAATTAATATTAATAGTATATTATTATACTAACATTTCACTCAATTAAGTTTGCAATAACAGTATTCAATTTTATTATTATTTTAGAACAAGTTTGAATAACATAAACTTACCTATTGTATAAAGTTGTAACCAATTGAAGTTTACAGTTGTGAAATCATTTAAAGTTCCATGCTTCATCAATTCTTTGTTCAATTCATCGATTAAAAACAAGAACAGAAACGAACACCAACGAATTTATTTCCATTCGGTATATATCTCCACTATATATCCCCAATACGATTTAATCGGAATTGATTTATTGAGGGTTGTGAGTCACATGAACTTTGTACCAAGAATCAAGCTACGTTTTCGGAATCTAGGATTGAAAAAAAAGGTCAACGCCGACTCCGATAGCCGCAGGCTTTCTTGCTCACAATTGAAAAATATTCGCAGCACATGCTGCAACCAATTCCCTGCAAACTAACTAACGCAGTTTCGACAACTCACTCTTTACAAGCATCTATTTGTCTAATTTCCCATGAAAGCAAAGGAAATTAGATTAATGCACATGACCATCCAGACGTTCCATAAGGACCCGTGGACTTTCGATAATATGTGAAGCAGCGCATACTTGTAGCTCCCATTTCGAAAAGATGCGGGTCTAGAACAATGAGTGAAATGGCATAGAAATTTTAAAATAAAACTCTACTTGCATACTCTCCGGTTGACGATAGTATAGGAAATGTCGAACGTTCTGGCAAAAGGTTCAACATGAATTCGTGTTTTGTTTCCGTTGAATGTAATGTAAACGACAGGAGAGTTACCCAACACTGCTTTTCGTTGTACGTTTATATCTGCATTTCACGCGCAGTGCAAGTGTACAATGTATCAATTTCCATGGTACAGAGAAAAGTTTACATCTTTCTAGTATGCGGAACTACTTTACGTAGAATAACATTTTCATTCATTAAAATTTGTAGATAAGTGGCACATGAAATATTATAAGGTCTGAATTTAACTTGGCGAATACATTTTCAATATAGGTGTATTTTAAGCATGTTTTGCACTCAAGTTTAAATTAAAATTAAAATCAACGATGGAGGTTTTCGGATTATTCTTATACAATTAATGAAAATAGTTTTTTTATTTATATTTATTAGTTTATTTATTTTATTCAACAGTTAATATATACTAGAATAAAAAAAGGGTAATTATAATTATTTATTTATCTAAAGTATGCAATAAGTTTACGTTAATTTCTAATATTTGTGAGTTTATTAATATTTCCTATATAGATTTAATTCACATCTTGATACTTGGCAATGTTAAGATTCAATTTCAATATTGTCATCTTTGTTCAACTTAAGGTTAGTTTAAAAATATTAAATAGACTAAATAATTCAATTTTAAAATTTACAAACTTCTAAATATTTTTGTTTATTAAAATATAAATTACTATAAAGCTCATAGTGCAATGAAGAAGTCCAAATGTCTTTGCAATCAGTATTTTATAACAATTCAGTGACAGAAGCAAGAATAGTTAGCGTGGCTACTAGTGTGATTAGATCATGATCGATATTCTCACCGGCGGCAGTTTGCGAACTTAGAGGATCAAAACAATTGAGAGTGTTGGACTTGGCAAATATAGTATAGAATGAAGTGATGTTGGTTTGTAAGATGCTTTCTTCTAACCCATTTTTATATGCAGTACGTTTTTGTTATTACATTAATAAATTTTTGTGAAATTATAAATTAAATTATAAATAAAATATTATGAGTTTAGTTGTTTGTTTATTTTTAAATTTCTTCTTTTTATTTAAAAACTTTGGAATTAAACTACACTTAGAATATAACCATCTCAACTGCAATATCCATTATGGCCACTTCCAAAGTGCATTTTATTTTTTATTCCTCTCACTTTAACAAGACCTATATCACACTGGAAAATATAGAATCTATTTTATTTTCTTAGTGTCTTTTTCTGTTCTTTGTTTATTCAAGCAAATAAAGCCATTCTAATTTATATATCACCCTATTGTATTTAATTGATATTAAATTCGCTGTCATCTCTAACGGTAACGCCGTATTCAAATGTCGGTAGAGATGTTCATGAATGTTTACGGCCAATTTTATGCACAGAAAGCGAGGCGGTCGAGCACAATCGCACAGGCAGCTCGTATATATAGAAAGTTTGAAGACAAACATGTCCGTTGGTCCTAGCATGCAGCCACGCTCTCGTGCAGATAAGAAGTTTAATTTAATTAACCACGGTTAAGATGGCATGTTTATTGTGATCACAGGGTGACCGGTTTATTTTGAGCAGGAAGAATGTTTGAAATCTAAATTGAACATTGAGTCATTTAGATTTACCTAGGCATTGAATGTCAAGTACTATTTAAATGAACCATGAGAATTTATTATTTGGCTAATTACGACATTCTTTTCTATAAATATATACTTCTGTAGTGAAGCTTTAGTTCTTTGAAGTTTGATTACAAACAATAAAAATCGTTAATATTTGAAACTTTGTTGCTTGCACATTTTTTTCTCAGTTTTTTATACATCGTATTTTAGATGTTGTAGGCTAAAGTAATATTGTTTTATAATATCCATACAACCTAGCGTGTTTTCAATACTAAAATAAGTGAGTTTGTAACTTAAAAAGACGAAGTCTATTCCCAGAGTTGTTTTTTTTTTTGGTATTTTAATGAATGGATTAGCAATTCGATTAAGAAATTTAATAGGATTTCCTTGCAAGCCTGAATTACTCCGATAAATTTAGATTTACTGCGTCTATTTTTGTAATCATCAGAGTTTATTTGAACGTTAAACATTAAATTAAAATTTTATTTCTTGTCTATATTTTCAGATTTTCACGATTTTAGGGATGTTGTGTTGGAGTGGAAAAAGTAGGAATGCTCTTAGCATAGCGATGAAACAAGAAAAAAGTGTTTTAGTAAAGTTTTTTTTAAATTGTAGTTTACACTAGTTTTCTCAGCAGCATCATGAATGTTTTTCCAAGTGCAATAAATAACTCAAAGAATTTGAACAATTATTCTTTTAAATCTATTAAATTATGTTTGCTCAAAGTTAATTAGGCGGAAAAATCATTATTATCATTATTTATATGTAAGTCTTTTATATTGGCGTGTCATTATTATTGTGTATGTTAGATGATTCATATGTTTTAAATTGGGTCAGCCGCAGTTTTATAAGATTAATGAGATACAAAATAATGTTCGAATTGAATACTTAATTTCCTTGTTTCTAAAATTTCTAATTAAAATTGTCGTAACCCAACAATCGATAACACACTGTATATTTTATTACTTATTCTTTTTTGGAGCGTATTGCAACTACGTCGATTACCGATACTGTACTTGACCACCATTCTATTATACTGCATCAGATACAAAGGTTATTAGCAGTTATTAGGACTTAATTCTGTAAGAGAATATATTATATTGAATATACTCCTAGCAGGATTTGAAGCTGTGTCTTCAGGATATGAACCTCGCTACCACTGCTACTGTCAGACGGCGTACTGAGTGTGCTACGGAGCGGGTCACATCGTATATTGTTAGTTCATGTGAGACTAGATTGGTAAGAGTATATACTGCTGGTGTGGCTAGAGCATTACAATAGTGCTACATAATCTAGTCTAGAATAAAGTTAATTTGTGAGGTGCTTCCACCTAACGCATTTTTACCTGCGATGCATTAGGTTTGATTACTTTTGACAATGTAGTTTCATACGATTACAAACAGAAAACAAAACATGTAGTTGTAAAATTTTACTCTCAAATTAATATAATCAGTACAAATAATATAGTTTCTCTTCTTTGCAATGAAGTAACATGTTAGGTTAGGTTAGGTTACCTACAATATGTTAAGTGTAGTCATCGATCTTATCCGGTTTTTCAACCGGAATGTAAGTAAGACTATTTTTATATAATATTGAATAATTGACACAAGATTTGAACATCTGTATCACAGATGCTGGTCCAATATTCTAAAATCAATACAATTTGATGAACTTTAAAGCTGTACAATTTAATTGTACATTTTAACTATTTTTTAGGGTTTGTTTAACTACTAACATTACTACCTGCGTTCAATTTTAGAAATAAATGTTTTAGTTGCCTAAGTTAGATATAAACTGTTATTTAAATTGTTTTTGTGGAACACATAGTTTTGTACTTATTGCAGTAATTGCAATCGTTTGATCTGACAAAAATGTCAATAAAAAGTAAATGAAACACTATTTAAAATAAAATAAATTATTTTTTTATATTGTTACATGTTAATGTAATAATGACTATCTTTCATCGCAAAACTGTAACTTCACAAAAACAATTTGAAAAGTAATAATTCTGTATTCACTAATCATGTCTTCTTTCTGTTTCAGGTGAGTTTCATATCTTTTATACATGCTAGCAGAACGTAAGTTTCTATTGAATCCGGAAGAAGCTAATTTTAAAACGTAAATAAAATGTCAGCCATGAAAAGCACCGGGTTGTCTATACATCTTCGTTCAAAAGCGTTATGCTTACGTCTTTGTTGTTCCTGATCTCAGCAGAAAAATCTATTTGAAGTGGCAACCATAGTTTCTTTTAGTATTGTCACATGCTTGTTCCTGTGTACGCGCAGGGGAATGATGAACAAAGCAGTAATTTTTATTGTCACGTGACAATGGGTGTTAGCCCGACCAAAATATTCGTGTTAGTCAGAACAAAGCAAGCTATAAAATTATGTTGGCGCCAAAGTGAATTATCGAGAGTATTAAGAACAGTTGTTTATTTTTTATCTTTTCATTTTGAAATTAAATATTTTTTGAGTTTTCAGTCTTTATTTTACGGCTGCTCTAAAGTACATGCAGTACAGAACTATTGTTACTGCAGTTTCCACGTGTGTCAAAAGAGTGTTTTTTACAGCTTGTTGAGCAGCTAGGTAAAACGGAACAAATATGCTGGTATAGGGTAATAGTAAAAATATTGCTACAATTTGGCCTGATTTGATTGTAAATTTTTTAGTATTTAATTGCGATGGTACAACACAAAAGCAATAATGAAAATATCTACAGGGCATTTAAAATATTTGTTAGATTTAAAACTATTTTATAAATTCTCTAATAGAATATTGTAAATTAATTCAATCTGATTTTTTTTCATAAGGGTGTAATTATGTGCTTTTAAGTTTTTTCTTGGATTCTCCTTGCACAATCATGAATATTTAGACTAAACAGGTTAGACAGGTTCATACGTCTTCTAGTTCTGTTTACTGTAGAAGATGTAAATGCGGCAAGGAATTGCGTGCGCAAAGAGAGCAAGAATGAAACCTACAAAGTCGTACAAACCTTATTTGAACTAAAACGTTTTGGCCGTACCTTTTAAAAGCTCATTTCCCTCTGGTACAGGATGTGTCGCCTACTCTGGCATCAAAACTAAGTTAATTTCTAAAGTAATCACAATCTAGTAGCCAGTTTTGTCAAAGAGAAACGATGAGTGGTAAATTCATGAAATTCTGATTCGGAGAAAAATATGCGCGGGAAAGTGGAAACGCTTCCGGGCGTCGCCATCACCGCCTTACATGCTTTTCACTTCATGGCCTTTCATCTCGCTGAGCCTTTTCCGCACTCTTTCTTCCATCGCCATATTCCTTGGTATTCTCGTTTTTTTTTTTTTTTTTAATGGTGACTCTGTTCTAGGCTCTGTCCGGGAACTGCAATCCCGAGTCGACTTCATTCTCGACCCGTTTCCAATGCAATCACTTCTTTTTTAAGGCCTATTTAGTCGAGATAAAGCATATAACTGTAGTAACATATTACGGCGCACCCTCATACGTATCTTTCAACATCTTAGGATTTTCCTATAAGATACGAGTAGTCATAGGGATGCTGCCACGTTGCTATCTGCGGCGGCGATTTATTGACTCCACGTCGCCGGCCTGCACTTTGTTACACTTCATTCGATAACCAGAGCTTTGCGCATTATTTTTCCATTATGGCAAAATCAATTTAACCATTAGTCTTAAATTTGTACACGTCGAAAGCGGCGCACATAAATTATAAAACTAGTAGATAAAGAAGTATCACTTGGTCAATAAAAATTAATAGCAATTCAAAATGTTAGCACAAAAAGTTTTCATTAATTATACGACGCACAAACGAGTCGATTAAAGTAAATGCTTTCCGTGTTGTTGGGTAACTAAAAAAGTTTCTAGTTTAATTGTGTTGTTTGAAGGTATAGTCTGTACGTGCATATTTTTAGCTTAAATGTTCTTAATCAACATACAACGTGAACTCTGCGAGCTTACAACTGGCAGTCTGTCGCATCAGCAATGAGCATGTGATTAGCTACTTCGTATAAAGCGGTTAGTGCACGGTTAAGGTAAGATGCCTCATTAAGTAGATGATCATCTAGTTCTCTTGACTTGGAGAAAAGTCGATAGTATTAAATGAACTTTTCTATTATTTCTGCTAATGCAAATAGGTAATTGCTTCATTTATTATTTTCTTTGGAAATCACGATTTTCTCAGAAATTTAATAAGTCAAGATACTGTATCTTGTAATGTTTTTCAGTTCAGTCCTACTGTTTTCTTTTGACAGTTAGGTTTATTTGACTTACAACGCCAAACTTGTGATTTATATTACCTTACCTCATGCAACTTTTTCAGTTTGCAATCGGCTCACTTCAAACTCTAACGATGCACCCTTCATCCCTAGTGATCGATATTTTCTTGCTATGCTTGAAATTCGTACAATTTATTTGCGGATACTTTTTAAAACAAATAACTTCCGTTATTGATACCAACTTGCAGTCAATTTCTTTCAAAAACTTGCAAGTTAACAATATTTCTTCGTCACGTCAGAAGTTGGCGAGAGGAAAATTACCGACAGCGCGGTGAGCAATGGTGGTTTGCAAACCTTTCCGAATAAACATATCGTAATCATTCCGACCGTCACGTTTTCATCTGCTGCACGAGTTTCCCTAATTATATATTCATATATTAAGACGGCGTTTACCGGCTGCTGGTTGATGCAAAACTTTTGTGCTTTATGAATAATTTATTGCTTCATTACGCCTAGTACCATACTGGAGGCGGTAGTGGCTGAAAACGAGGTGTGAGTGGAAAGCGCAAAAGTGTGGCGGACTTGCAACTTGACTTGCGCCATTTCAAGAGGAAGCAGTACAATGTGTCACATATCTTAAACTCGGGTGTTAACACTTTCTAAATACTTTGGGTTTTAGGATAAGGTGTCAGCTAATCGCTTGAGAGAAAAGATTTACCGTGGATTTACCTGAAAAAGTTTTATATTTAAGAAAATTACCAAATTAACAAATTATGATATTGATTTATAAAAGAAGCACAAAATTGAGATCACACATAGAGAATAAATAAATCTATCTACGAGATTATTAAATTTTTCGATTTATTTTATGTGATCTTTTGAAATCTGTTCAGTTTTGTTGTTATTATTGTAATTTCTTCCAAATGTTATAGAAACACTAAAAATTTAAAAGTTTCATATTTAAGAAAATAAATTATTTATAAACACGTTTTACACACATCAAACTTTATCGTAAAAATACACGTACAGATAAAAATGGTAGCAACTGTGTATCATTTCTGGCCTTTAAACTTAACTATTGCATCGTGACACATTTTCTCTAAAACTCAGAACATACACAATACGCATCTGATGCACAACGCGCATCAATTTTTATAGACAACTTAAACGCGTTTAGAAAACCGGGATTTGTGCGACTATGTTGATCGTCCGTGCGCCGGGGGCTTTGCATAGCAATGAGCAAGCAATAGATGAATTATACGTGTGTACAGAATACATAATCCCGAGTGTGTTCTCTACAAGTCGTGAATACATTGCAGATCATCAAACGAGCGCAATGCACAACGGCAGACTGTAGGCAGGAGACAGCAGAAAAAGAAACAAACTGTGCATTGCAATATGAACTGTACAAATAGTATTAATTAAGACGCCAGAATACAATCGTCTTCGTTAAGGGCTATAGTGCGTTGGATGGCGACTTTAGTTGAGCTTAATAAGACATGATGAAATTACAACTTTACTGGACAAGAATGAGAAGTTAAGTATTATTTGAATTTGATTCATAATAAGCTAACATGATGACATATTATCGATGAAATCATTATTATTAGTTCCGGTGGGGGAGTGATAATGACCTGTTGTATCCATTTCATAAATAATTATTTAAATTTTTGTTTACAATGTAGAGCAATTTTTATACATTTATGCCCATTTTATATTTATATATAATTTAATTAAATTAATTACTTTAATTAAATATCATTAAATATTTTTGTTTGTCTGTAAAAATATGATCCTTCAGTAAATTTGGCGTGTGTACATTATTTTAATTTTAATGAAGGCCCGTTTTCTATTTATAAAGGATTTGCTTTCACACACGTACAACTAAATAATTAACGTCGATAATTTAATTAAGTTATAAAAGTACAGGATATAAGTCAGGTACTATATTAAATAAGAACAATAGATAGCTGCTAGTATACAAAATAATTTATTAAATATATGAAAGCAAAGGCTGTTCTATTCAGTATTTTAGTTTTTATTATCTAAATAAATAAACTGATTACTAGTTTTTTTTTTCCAAAACATATATGTATTATTAATGTCCATTTTAAGCCTATAAACCGCAGCCAAGAAAACATCAGAAGTAAAGTGAATGCCAGTGTTTGTATAGGACCAAAACCAGAAATACCAATAGCGGATCTTTGACATACATTTGTAAAAATTTGTAGATTAAAAAACATTAGCCAAATATTTTTAATTTAATTAGTAATTATTAAAGTATTCATATGGCTTAATTTCTACGTCAATATGTAGCAGGGCCCAGAGAAAAACTATTCAAATTAATAAAACGTTTCTAACACTTATTGAAGCTTTGCTGCTTAGCAAGCCGGTAATCTGTCTGTCTGTAGCAGTGACAGCGTGGTGCATATTCGAGAGACAAGGGTTTAGATCTTGTTAGAGGTTTATTCAATATACTCTCACAGAATTCAGTCCCAATAACTGCTAATTATCTTAATAGTTGATGCAGTATAATAGAATAGAAGTCAACTACGGTGTCTGTATCCGGGAAATGGTGGTGGTAATACGCTCAGAAAAAAACAATAATACTTATTGAAAAAAAAAAACAACGGATTTTAACCTATGTAAAGTACTATGCTTAAATCCATGTATTTCAGTTTAAATATGTTTGTTTTTTAACAACGTACATATAGCCTTTCATAGATACAACATAAATAATTTCACTAAATTTATTTAGGTGACAAATAAGTTTCCAAGCTCATAAACGTAAAAATGACGCAATCAAACATTAGAGTTTGAATGAATTGCATTTATAATTACTTAAATTACTGAATAATTTATTAAACCTACCCTAGTAAAAATACATAAATAAATCTTTAATAACTAATAATGAGCAGAATTAGACTTAATTTCCTTTGACAAAGTAAGTTTTAGAATAAATTGTTATTATTGTTTTCAACAAAACATTACAAAGGGCGTAGTTTTTTCTTGCAGTGGTTTTTGCAAACTCATGACTTAATGAGTTACGCAAAGTAGTTGCATTTTTAATGGTAATAAAAATTCCGTAATAGAAAAACTTGCTAAACTTGGAAACTTTGACGTTAGCGAGTGGAGGAAGCGCGTCAAGTCGTTTACAACACTTCATTTTGAGTTTCATTAGATGAATGCGAGCAAATAGCGGTTGTTACTTCCTCTCGGCCCTTTTGTTGTTGGGGCATAACAAGTTACCTGATAATCCTTCGCGTGTTCCCGTTAATAGCACTGATGACGCAAGGTGAAGAAAACGGATAGTCACTCTTTCTCTTTGTTTCTTTGACACGAACCATTCTTGTTGTTTTCCCCCCAATTCAACTCTCGGTGGCTAAGCTTCCTGTTAGCAGCCGTCGGAAGTTATCACGCGTGTGGCACTCTTATGTGGCTTGGGATATCCTTTTAATCCTTCGAACCAAGACAGATGTTTCCTGTCTGCAGCGGCATGTCTCCAAGAAAGCGGAATGCGCTACACGAAGGTTCGTGCGAGTACCACGCCATATATCAATCAGTCATCCTTGTCTAGCCTAGAAACGATGATCGAGTTTCTTTCTATTTGAGGATCCTGCGATTGACGCTTTGGTCGCATGCTTAAGTGTCTGGTTAAGACGTTAGGACGTGATTATTCTGTAGGCTCAATAAAAAATTAAAGTTGAAAAAAATGTATTAAACATAGGACAATAGATTTTTTGTTCTAATATTACTGGTATTAATATAAAAAATAAAAATCATATAAAGTCGGTGTCACCAGAGGAATAAGTTGGGAGTAATTGCCTTCTTTAAGTATGTGAGAAAAACAAATGCTAGAACAATTTTAACTTTATAAGTTTCCTGAATATATTAGACAATAGTTTATATACCTAATTTATCTAAATTTATAATTTATCTCTTGGCGGTTTTCTCCACTTTGAAAAACAAAGTTTAAGAGTTTACTCTCTTCAATAATTCCTTCCGATCAATTTACAATAAAACGCTAATTTTTATTACGCCAAGACGGCGCCAAATGGAACAAATATCACTTCTCTACTTCTCATACCAATGCACCAAAGAAGCCTATTTTCCTCTTGAGCACGTCTTTTCACTCAGTTTGCCTCTATGAAGACGCACCCATATAAAACATTAATAAAAGATTTACTCAGCAACACAGGACGCACTTTATAGCATCGTAAATATCACATTGGAGAAGCTGTTTACGCAAGAGACGCACAGACTTATCTACTCGATGCTGAGATTTTAATTGAAAACCTAACGTCTAATCGATTGCGTCATTCCTCATCCTCAGCTATGCTAGCGCACCCTCGTTCTTGCCTATCGATTTCGCGCTAATAAACCATCTAAAAGACTCTTTGACTCACCTCTATTTCTATTGCATTTAGCAGCAAAATTAATGCACCAATAAATTTGCAATTGCGTGTAATATTTATAATTTAATAAATTACAAATTGAAGCGTATCAGCCACTTTAAAGAGATGTGAAAGGCATGAGGAGTGCTGCTATGATTGATGCCTAAATTAATTCCATTACTCTTGCAATTGTGTTAATTGAATTACGCAGTTGACTTTTTGAAATTGACACCAGCAGAATGGAAAGTTTGCAAAGTGTTGATTTAAAACGAATTTAGTTATTTGGAGAATTTGAGTGCTAATTCACTAATTCAATGCCTCCAAAGCAAACTGATTTAAGCCGAACTTAGAATCACGCGAGTTTGGCGTAAATAATAATTATTAATTTGGTGCATGCAGTGAAAAGTAGTGCCATTAAAGGCAAATATTTTGCATAATTTGAGAGCGGCATAGAGCGGGTTGGTTTGGAGGTCAATTTCAATGTTTTACCTTTGTAATTAAACAGGAAATAACGTGCTATAATGGATCTCTAGCAACATCTACAATTTCATCAAATTTCTCATTTTCTTGGGTTTCTCATTTCCTGTTTGGCCATTTACAAACTTAGATTATATTAGCAAATCTAAAGGGCAGTAAGGTAGAACCAAACATGAGTTCTAGATTAATTTATTTTTGGGTCATTTTGAAGGATGTTTGAAACCTAAGCATGGTTTGAAATGGATTTAGTCACCCAATTATACCTTGATTTGTAAGCAATTAATGTAAAACATATTATCTTTGTTTTACATTAATTGTTTACATAATAATTTAATCTTTAGTTAATAAAATACGATTTAATCTCAAACTATTCAAATATAAATCCAAGGGAAACTACAACTTTGACCATAGCAGAAACACTTTATTCGTCATTTAATAATTGTCAAAGTGTCACAAATAAACAGTTGTGATGTAACCTCCCGGTTCTTGTAGTTTACCAAGACAAGATATAATTCAAGCATTAAATCTGAATTACATTACGCTAATTAATTTCAAATACAGCTCGTCCCTTTGAGGTTCTCTGTTTACACCCCAACAGCTGAGCGAGTCTGCCTACGGTAATTATCTTACTGGCACGTTTTCCATATTAATGTAGTAATTATATTTTGTTTTCAACTAACGTTGATGTATTGTATGCACAGCAGCGGCGGTGTCACACGTCGGAGTCACTTAATCTGCGTCCGGTTCGCGCATAATCAGATTAGTCAAACTAAATACTTTAGCATTAGCCATCTTTTCCACTTGCAACTTAGATATTAATTACCTAATAAAGTAATAACTCAGAATGGGTATGCTATTAATCGCCATTGTCCAGTTAATTGCATGCTCTGGAATTACCTTTGAATTCACTTAATGAGATTTGTATGTTGTGAGGATAATGTTTAATTTCGTGCAAATATTGGATAAAATTGGAGGGCTTGTGTCTCACAAGTTTGATTTATTTCTTTACCATTAGTTTGTGCGTGATTCATCTATCTATATGTGATTTATAGTCGAAACGTATTCTACCCAATCTAAGCTAACAATGACCAAAAGCAAAAAGAGAAACGAAAAAAGTGCTTGAAATCCAAATTCGACTTACAATCGCTTCGCTTTGCAATAAAGGAACAAATATATATATATATAATATTATGAATAAACGAGAAATTATTAATTCTCAGCCGTGATTTGAAGTACTGGCTGAAATTTTCATTTCCGATGCAAATTTATAGAACCGGATGCTTCATTTTTATACTGGGAACAGATATTTCTCTCTGATGAGAATCGCACCCGTCGAGTGTTCGATCCATGCGTCCGGCGGGAACCGACAATACAAGTTGGGATGGATGCACATACCAGAGAATGTAATATAGGCGCAAGCAAACGTAATGAGCTTGCTCTGGGAAAAGCCGTGAAAGTCTGGAAACCGGCCCGAGAGATGCCGGATGAATACGTTGGTAGAGACATTCAACGCTAGCCTGTCGTTCTTAATCCGGGAAGCCGGCTCTCCCTTTTGAAATGGAAAAGCAATTTAATCTGCCAATTTGAACCGCCCGAAACATGTGCGCGGAATAATAAATAAACGCGTAGGTGCAAATAATACTGATTTCTTCGGAAAAGAGATAATCTCTATTTCATCACGTGGTAATTTCGTGTTTCTGTGAGTGTGTTACGAAATCATTTCTACGTTCTGTTAAAGAACAACTTTGAGGTTTTCAAATATTTATTACTGTCATTGAACTTTTATTAACAAGTTTAATTTCAGATTTAATTGGTAGAAATATAAAAGAAAATAAACATTTGTGTATTTTTGTTTACAGTGCTTAGAAGGAATAAAATAAAGATGACAGAGAATTTATTGCGCAAGAATCTTATGTTATTGCAATGTTTGTCATAGTTAAATACATTTAATGATCATTTATTACTCCTGTTTCTGAATTCAACATCAATTTGAACACAAGTTTAAAGTTTTTTTTTTTTTAGGATATGTTTTTCTAGTTTAGTTGGTGCTTCTTTCTTTTCTTTCTTGTCGTATTAAGGGCTATTGCAACCTGTTTAATGGTCATATTGCATCAGTTGAGTCGGTAGTCCCCGTTTTTGCCATCTCTTTGTAGGTCTACCTGGTAGTCTCCTACCTCATCTTGGGATTCCATCCCTGACTATCTTTATAAGCTCATGTGATCCTCTCCTATCAATGTGCTTGTTCCAGTGTTTGCGGTGAGTTCTTATGAATTGTGTGGCGGCTGTTATATCACAGGTCTTCTCTATTTCCTTGTGCCTGCTTTTGTTTCGAGGCAATTTGAATACTTTGAGCCGTATAAGATATGTTTACGTCTTCAAGCAAGTGGCTAACCTTACTTTCCTACGACTGGCTTTAGGTTCGCGAGAAGGTATTTTATTTTTCTCTTACCCATTTAGATAAAATTTCTCAATATATAAAATTCTTCAACTCTTTATTTTAATTTATATGGGAATTAATAATGTGTGATGATGACATCAAAATTCACCTTGAGTTTGAAATTCGGGTTTATTTCAAGAAATTATGAGTGAAATTTTTATGTTTAGAAACATAATATATTCTACACTTTCAATATATTCTAAAGAACTAAAAAAATTCATCTAATACTGACCCACCTCTATTATAAGATCCTTAAAACGAAATTATTGAGTGTATTTCGTACTCACAAATAATGGATATTTTGCTCATAGCTCTAATAAATAGCCGTAAATCAAAAAAGTATGGCCCCGAGTAAAATAAAAAAATCAAATTATAATAGATCTGAAGTAAACATTTAGCTCGTCTGATACGAAGATTTATTTACAAAAGCTGCACCATTAGGCAAGTGCGGAGTATTGATAAAAAACGAATCTCTGTTGAAACATGAAATAGAAAAATACAACACAAAATTATAATACCCTATGCTGCAGGAATACGTGATATATTTTGATTTTCTTTGAGGGAAATTCCAAGTTGAAAAACGTTTATTTAAATTTCAAAAAAACTTATTTACATAGAGATATCTAATAGACTGAAGCAAGATTTGTTTGTAATTGAAATATAATAAGAATCATGTTTCAAACTTCTTGAAAATGGTTTTTAGAAATTTATATCTACATACTTATTGTGAATCTTTGCATTATTAACTCTCAGTTCAACACTTCGTTTATGTTACACAAGTAAACAATTCCTTTGTTTTAATTCTCTTAAATTGCGTGGCAGAATACAACAAAAGACAGTCAATAAATTAAGTTCATCATATATTTGTTAAGAAAAGTCAGTCCCTAGATGTATATTTAATTAACTCCGTGTAGAGATAAAAATAGTCTTTTCTATTTTTTTAATCTCAGTTGAAATTGCACGCTTCTATAATGCGAGTCTATAATACGAGTACAAAATGCGAAACTTTTCAAATAAACTGAAATCAATTGAAAGTATGACCTGTATATACAGAACATGAATCAATATGTTTTTACCACTCGCCTACACAGCCTTCAAGCATAAATGACAGCAATGTAATTATTCTTGTTAGCGTGTTGTCATGCATACATGATGATTTCAGATGCGCTTCAGGGAGCAGGAGTGTCCAGTGCGTAATGTATTTTCATTACGATAGAATGAAAGTCATTCAGGAATTGATAGAAAGTGTTGCCTACGCTCGACTAAATCTAAATGTGTCATATATTACAATCTAGACAAATAAACAAATTATAGACTAATTAAATTCACACATTTTATATCTATGTTCTTCGTTGTTGTTTGAACTGTGCTAAGAAATTGTAGAGCAATGTTCCTATTTTTAGTCAAGAGCACAATTTTTGCAATTAACATGAGATTTATTTTAACCACATAAAGTTTAACACTATTACTTTTACAATGGGTTTACATTTTTTGGTAATATTTCGAAAAAAAATTGATTAGAATTGAAATAAGTGTAAGTCACAAGAATTTTATTTCATAAACCACAAAATGCGGTAAGTAATGCAGTGCTAACCGCAAATAATTTACCTGCAGTTTGGGTAACTGTCGAAAGTTGGCTTGTACGAAACCACTTATTGTGTATGCCTATTCCTGCGAGATAACAAGTCCACGGAGTTAATATTGTACCAAATCTGTGCCTTCTGGTATCTTCTGTCAACAACTTGTTTGTTGAGGGCGGTTAGATATACTGCCACTACGTTCACAATACCTACATCTAGGCGTTACTCAGAAGTTTAGTTTATCGCTGACAATGCGTAACCACGAAAGGGTAAGAAGATTGAACTGATATCAAAGACAAAATATTTTAATAGTTATTTAAAGAATAAAATTTAAAACAATATATATTTCAATAGTAAGTAATTATCGTATTGAGATATTCAAATTTAAAATACAATAAATTTTCAATTTTCAATTTTTATTTATTTGTTAATATGATTAATTATTCTATTTTATTCAAGAAGTTTACAAAATAAGTAAAGATGATACATTTAATAAATGTTTAAATTTATCTGCATTAGGAAAGAATTTATGGGTTGCACACGTTGTTATAA
>JAODIE010011824.1:47008-82428 GCA_027575565.1 Diploeciton nevermanni
ATTATAAATAATCCTAGATTTATAGTATTCTGCTACAAATGGATCAAAACTAATAACAGAAAGTATTAGAATTAAGAATGATTCTTTAACAAAAATTACAATAATCAATTTAAATTTATCAATAAAATATTTCTATAGATAAACAATTTAATCAATATTATAGATAGATGATCATCAATTTTCTATAAAAACGTAATTTCTCTACGATATCTCCTTATATTTGTCAATATAAAAATTCTTCTATAATATTCAAAAAAAAAAAACAAAATAAACATCACCCTTCCTTTCTTCTTTCAGTCACATTTCAGCTGCTATGTTGACACATCTTTTGCATTTCCACTCTATTAAATTGCCTGCTAAAAATATAAAAAGCGAATATATAAAGCCTACAATTAAACTTGCTATTCTGACTTCAATAAACGACCAATTTATATAATTAAAAACGTCAAATCAGCATTTCCAACACATTGTGAAGATTTATCGAAAAAGCTTCGTTCTAATGTACCATCAAAATCGTTGGCTTAGCTGTGTACTCGTTATTCATAGCTCTGATAAACCCCAAAGATAAAATATAATAAAAAATAACTGCCAGTGATCTAGCGCATTTTGGCCGCAATAATATGTCAAGCCATAGGGTTAATTTCCCAAATGTCCCGTATTCACATCGAACGTGTCTGATGGCGATTTCCCGAGCTGGGATACCATGTAACCCAAAAATGTCCGCTGTCCGTCTTTTGCTTCTTTTGACATCATTTATAAACGTCAAGCCATGTCTAAACGAGCGTCGAGCAGAATTTGGCAGTGTGATTTGTGCAACGAACCGTTGGCGTTCTGGATAATCGTTAAGGATGTGCGTTGTGGTGCACAAATTCCAACACATATGTGCGCCGTATAAATAATATGGCACGTTCGCGCTTTGCATGCGAGAGGAAAATCAGCTCGAGAGCACGGTGCGACTCTTGCGCAATGAGCATGTGCACGCAATGTGGAAATTCAACCAAAACTAGTGAGATTTCCGATCAATTGGCAAAAACCTAATAGCCTTACAGCTATTTCAACAAAAGCCGTTTTAAAGTTTCTCGCACTTCTATCGACATTTCGAGTATTTGCACGTTTTCTGGCACCCGACACGGCTCTTGTATTTGTTTCGACGCGCGGAAATTGAAAGTGTAAACAGAATTTTCACTTTGTTGTGTACAGAAAGTCTTATAACTACTCAATGTCGGTTGGCGCACGAGCACAGACACGTTTCAATACAATGTTTTATGTCAGAATTGGTTCGTTGTATGAAACAGATTTATTATTTATCGGAAATGCTTCAAACAGTAACATTTATTTCAACATATTGCTGGTTCTGGTGCACTTTGTCTTGAATATTAAATTTTTTATACATACAGCATGCTGGGAGGTAAACTGACTATTTTCATAGATTTTGAGGAGATAAGTCTAGATCTGTAATTAACGTCGCAATTTACTTTGGACATGCAAAAGTGAAGCACATTCAATTTGTTCCATCGACCTTTGTCACAAAATTGCTTTTGTCACTTTTGGCATCAAGAAGTGTGGAACGATGTTCACATAAAAGCAATACGTGTAAAGCACCGTGATTTAAGTGTCACGTGTTGGTGGTCATCTATTCTCTAGTATTTCTTCGTTTTATTTCACATCCAGCACACGCAATCACGCTATACGTTTTTTTATCATGTAGATGTCTTCGGTATTCTTACGGAGAATTAAATTTAGAAAAGGAAAACACAACTATTTTTACTACTTTCTTTCTATTAGGATCATTTATTATCCTAATAGTATTTTACTTTATTCTATATTAAATGGTTACATAATGTAAGCTAAACTGTCAATTTTATTGCTTGTTTGAATAAAACATGTCCGCTGCTGTGCAAATTTAACTTATTAATTACTTTATTTAAAAGTGAAGCTCACAAATTAGGATTTTTTGTGGGCTCAAATCAACTTGATACATAACAAAAACAATTGTGTTTGTTAATTCAAGTTAATGCCATGTCAACGCCTACTTTAGGCGCTTAGAAAAAAAAAATGTTTAATTGGACCCAACCATAAAGTAAAGAAAAAATGTTAATTAAAAACGTCATAAGCAAACAACTTAAGCTTAATCCGCCAAGCCAAATAATTTTCTCTTTGTTATTATTGCAAAGTCTGTTTTTTGTAAATCAGACATATTTGTTTATATCTGTAAAGAGTCTATAATTTGTGGACACATTCAAATCAAATACTTAATTATTTCTGCGAATGGTTTATGTTTTGAAGAAGTTGAATAACTTGAACATAAATCTTTGAAAGTCTGTCAGTATGATACTGAATAATACCTCCTCGTTTCACATAGTGAGCATCGTCTTTTAATGTTTTTCTTCTTACCGTCTACACATTGGCGTGTAATTCAAAAAAAGTTTTTTGAAAAAACACCAGAAAAACGATAATTTTCTTTACTTTAGTTTCATTTGTTATAAAAAGTTGTTTTAATGCATTTTTTATTCAACGAGCTTAGAATTTAGTGGCTGTGGGAAAGCATGATTTTCATCAGATGTTTTTTCTTTATGCTTGAGTGCTCTTTGCTTCCCTGAGATGAATTATTTGTGTTTTTGAAGGAATATATTTTTGATATATGGTGTACTAGGTATACACCCATGTATTTATATACTAATTTTAAATTATAAAATTACTTTTGTTTGGAGGAAAAATTATATGTTTCTTGAAAACATGGAAATACTACTAGACAAAGCAAGAATTTGGTACGTAAAGTATAGATCCAGATATAACTCCTGAAAATCTATAAAAATAGACAGTTTTCTTTGCATCATGTTGTATGCAACATATGTATAAATATAAAAATGCAATATTTAAGACAAAGTATACTAGTACCAACAATATTTTTATGTTAAAATAAATAGCAGTGTTTGAAGCATTCTTTGCGGTTATTACCTGTTATGTTATCATTTTTTATAGATTTCTATTGAGATTTATATCAAAAATTAGTACCAAATTGTACTTACAAGTAAATACTAGGTGTGATCAAAAAATATGATGATTTTTTGAATTTCACGCATTTTGTACATTTCAATTTAATTTTTTCTTGTTTAGTACACTCAACGCAATTAAATGTTCACAGTTTTGACCATATAACATGTGTTGTTTTTAAGTGGCAGGCATAATGTTTGGACTCGTGTTTGCATGTTCGGCGATTTTTTGCTGCTGAAAATAATGAAGCAGAGAGTTTGTATTAATTTTTGTGCAAAAATGGCATTAAGTGTTCTAAAACTTTTTAAATGTTGACAATGGCGTACGGTGAGTCAACTTTGAGCACAAAGTGTTTACAAGTGGTACAAGTTATTTCTAGAGAGCCGAGAAAATGTTAACGACGAACCTCGCTCTAGACGCTACAACATGTCAAGAACCGACAAAAATGTTCAGAAAGTTAAAGAAATTTTGTTGAAAAATTGACGAATTACAATTAAAGAAATAGCTAATAATCTTAACATATTGTTTAGCTTTTGTCAATCAATTTTAATTAAAGTTTTTTGCATGATATTCATAAATTCTGCACTTGGCACACGTTGTTACTAGTGAGTAGTTTTTTGAGTTGCCAAAAACAATATCAAACTTAGCCGGTTGAGGAGATTAAGGTTGCAAGACCCAAAAGTACATTCAAATAATTTAATTTGAATAAATAAAGAAAGAAATATTTTTGTATAAAACTAATAAACTTACTTTACTTTTTGACTACACCTCGTATATCAAAAAATTCAAGAAAAATTCAAATTAAAATAACCTCTAATAAATTATTTAGTTTACATAAAAAATTAATTTTGTATCATGTTTCACTTATTGCTTTTATATGACAGTAATAACCCAGCACGTATTTCAATTCTTTTCACGTTTACCAACTTCTCCTTGAATTGGCTGCTGAAAGAAATTGCTCGAAAATAGGTAGCCACGTGAGAGAGACGAGCACCACATAGCGAGATGAGCGCGCAAAGATGAGATTTAATTGAATGCCGAATGAAAGAAACGAAGCACTTTCGATGCGAAGCAAGCATCCCAAGCATTTGCAGTTGGCGTCGCCTCAAGCTACCGCCGCCAAAGTCTTGACATTGGCGCCACTTGGAGAACCATCTTAGAGAACGGCAACGGCGGCAGCTAAATAACCGTCCGGAAATATAGAATAGGTGTCTATTTCCAACCACCCTAAATATGCGCAAGTGCTCGCCTAAAATATTGATTTGGGACATTCCATAGATATGAGAATATTTTGCTACTGCAATACGCTCACAAAAATCAATTAAAGCATTTAAAAGAGTTCACGGAATTTTTTACCAGTTTTCTTAAGTGGAAAGCAATAGATGATGGTGGTTCATCTCTCATCTGAGTAATTTTATTTGCTCTCGTTTAAATGTAAAATTTGCGCAAAACGTTTAATACTAAAACTTTTTACTGTAAGGAAAAATAAAGGAAAACGGGTCAACATAACCACAAAACATTGTGCGTTATGTTTTCATTGTCCGCGTTTAGTTCCAAACAGTTCATAGCAAAATTGCCCATTTGGAAAAAAAAACAACTTTTATAGTTGTGTTTTATGTAACCTGCATCTTTGGATTTGCAGTTTAGGCCAATCCAATTGCACGCTTTGTAGATTTTGTCCACAGTTTTTTGACCAACTCACCAACTGATAAAAATAGAACCCTGCCGTGAATAATGATATTGTGCTGCAGGGCGAATTGCGCTGTTGATGCCGGCAGCAAAAAAGTGTATTGCTTTAGCCTTGTATTGCCTCGTTTCTAATTTATAATTTTATTCTTTGCTCCCTTGCGCCAACAGCAGCGGCCAGTTTGTTTTCGTTTGAATGCATTGTCGCACATCGCGCAAAATAGGTTTTATCGCGCCCCGGCGGCGGCGATGCGCTTTTCTCTCGTTCGATGTAATGAATTACGTTTGGCGGGCAAAGCGCCGCACTGAATTAATACGCTGTCCACAATGCGTTGGCATATTTTAAAGAGAGAGTCGCGAACGAAATGTGAAATATGATTCGCCGACACCGCAATCGCCGCGTTTTCCCGGAGTTAGCCGCCATCGCATTGCGCGTTTATCCTGTTTACAGCCCGCTTTAAATACCATTCAATTTTTGAGCGCATTGTGTGTTTCATTATAACGACGTGCTGGCTTTATTAGATATTGTTTTAACAGTGCTTAATTTCAGTTCAGTTTAATTTAATACTGACTGTTTTACTAGCGTTTGACTTTTAATTTGTGTTCAGAAGTCAGCTTGAAAACGTAAGAAATTATATATGAGTATTGCGGATGATGTTTACAAACGTTGTTAGAAGTTGCAGCACTCTAACGCAAAAATTGTAAAAACATGTAATTTTTTTTTGCATGCCAACAACAGATTTTTTTCAGTTTTAACGTAGAAGCATATTTTTCATCACGTTCGTCATTAATCACTGACTTCCGTAATGCAATGACTCAATAAAAATCTAATTTGAAAATTTTTAACGCATTGACAAAAATACGTTTGGAATAATCAATTTTTATACATAAAATCTTTTGCATGAATTTTACTAATCTGCCTGCCAGTAAAACCCGCTCCAGGAGAATGAATTACTACGGCCTTAGCAATCCAGAATACTTTGCCGCTTGCTTTTTGATGCGCTGCGGTGTGAAATAATTTCATCAACGTGCAATATGTAAATTTAGTGTAGACTGCAAAATGCTGAAGAATTCAGACAGATACAAGACAAGCGCCATGGCAATAGAGGCACTTCCTCATGCTGGTGACAGCAGCGAGACAAAAAGGTTTAACCGCTTCCTCATTCAAGTGATAAAAACAGGTCATTCGTCTTTGCCCCACTGTTACTTGAAAGATTATATCAAGTATCTCTCGCTGCCAAGTTTGGCGAGCCCATAAATTGCCGAAAAGTGTAAATTACTGAAGCCACGCTGTTCACCTCCAGAGTTCTGTCCTAAGGTCTAACAAAACGGACTGCTCGATGTGCTGATAAAATGCTCTACCTTCCAATGCTGACACTTGTCGGCACAACGAAACGCTTGACAAATTAAAACCAGGCGAGGAACAAATGTTACTTTAATTCAATTCCGATTAAAGGGTACAAATTTATGTTGACACATGAAAGTTATCCACAAATTACAGTCAATATTTTCTATGTTGGGTTTTGTAATACGTCAAATTGAAATAATTGTAGAGATAGTATTAATTAATATTTTATTTCCTTTTGTAATAAATTTGTGTTTGTTCCAGTGGTTGGTGTGGTGTGCTCCCTACATTCATGTGCTTGTCTCTTCGTAGGGAAAACAGGTATGTTTGCATTAGTTTTATTAATGTGTTAATTATTCACACAATATTTATTTTAATTTAATACCTACATTTTATATTTTATTAGTTATATCAATACTCTGTCCGAATGTTATTAAATGAATTTTAGTTTGTTATTCAGTAAATTAGGATATTATATTTGAAACAATATTTATTTTCAGAGGACATTTTAAACATTATATAATTATAATCACTTATATTCCATGATTTCATAGATTCATTCAATCATCAATATTTCTGCACTTTAGCAACAGTAAGAATTACAAAAAAAAAAACAACAAAGAACCAATTCTAAGTTTATCTGATTTACGCTTTCTCTTAATTTTCTCCAGCATCTGCGTATCGCTTAAATTGAACTGAAAATATTAAGTTGTTATTTCATTATAACAACTTAATTATTATTTATATTATTATTAAGTTGTTTATTTTTGGAGCGTACTGCAACCATGTTGGGATACCGACACCCTACTTGACCTCCATTTTATCATACTGCATCAATTAGCAAACTTATTAGCAGTTATTGGGACTGAATTCTGTGAGAGTATATATTATATTGAATATACTCTCAGCAGGATTTGAACCCTTGTCCTTCTAATATGCACCTCGCTGTCATTGCTACAGTCAGACGGATTACCAACTGTGCCACGGAGCGGGGTGCAAATACTAACTGTTTACAAATTTTTTTTTTACTTGTTTGCTACTTTTTTTATCTACCTTTGCTCTAGACCTGTGGCAAAATGTTAATATCTAAAAAATTACATCAATCGAAAATCAATTTTATTATTTTGCATTTACTAGCTAAATTAAAACAGTGACTTCGGTGCGTAAAAATCTACAAAGTAGTTAAAAAACTATTATTTGCAAATAAGATATTCTATAAGCGATAATTCTTGCATACAATATTACATAATACTTTCACCTCAAGTTTGCATTTTGACTCAGCAATAAATAAAAAAAATGCGTTCATACAAATCAAAAATATCATCTACACGTCATTGAAAAGTTTACAAAATGTGTTTGCAAAATATACGTGGCGCTATCTGGGCAACACTCTCAAATAGAAATTCATGTATGAAGAACACGAAGAAAAAAATTATGATTTATTGATGTGTTTTGCAAAATACGTGAAATGCATTCATGTAAAACTATATTCAAAATCGTTCTAGTTGTCATGAGAGAACAAAGAATGTCGAGCCAGCAAAATGCGTTCTCTTTTCATATAAGGTGTTCCTGTAATGCGTGTGCTAACAGGAACGAATGTAAAAGAATGAGGATAAATCCAAGTATTCTGTAACATCCCCCTACGATCAGTATACAAGCAAACAGTGATGAAATTAAAATAGGGTTGTGAATAATTCTACTTATTTACACTTTCACTGCTAGGTTTTTTCCTGCATGTAAGTAACCGTTAGTCTCATGTCGCCTTTTCCTTTGAAACTTTAAAAGCTATCGCGCGGATTACGCGAAACGCGCTTCGAGCTTAGCAGCCGCGTGGATCAACCGGGGCGAAAATGCGCAGTGTGCGAAAAGTTTTTTGCAACAACTTTACGTTGCCAACTCGCATAAAAATTCTCAGATTTGCTTAGTCACATCGAAGACAGGAACATCCATCTCTCACCTTCCATTGAACACTCTGCAAGTGTATAATGGCACAGATACAAATAAAAGCGGATGCCATAATTGTGCCAAAAATGTACTACCCTCCAAAGAAAATAAAAAAAGTTTTAGCAGGTCTGGATTTAATTATTTTCGGTGATGTTCTTTAAACTGCACATCATGAAAAAAGTCTAAAATTGATGCAAGACCGCAAATTGAATGCGATTTACTTGTATTCGTACTCCACGACTTCTTTTAGAATTGAAACCTTGTGTTCTCTTTCTCAGAAGCTTAGTCTTCAATATACAGCTTCTAATAGAAAGACAGCACGTTCACAAGTCCATGCTTTCTTAACAACTGCTTTATTCGACTATTTAAGGAACGCAATGTGCGCGTTAAATTATAATGCCCTTCAACATTCTTCTTCCACTTCAGTACAGATCGTTTTATTTGCTTTCCAAGCACGTTATTTTTTTCTAGTTTGGTTATAGAAAGAAAATAATTATAGAATCCAAAGAGAGAATCATGACAAACACAGTGAATGCCAGTAATATTATCGAGCGGGCTAAACAAGCAGTAATTGTACATGCACGCGACTATTTTAATTAAATCTTAATTAGAATACAAATCTTTGCTGACTATCAATTTCTTTGTGGTAATCCTAAGAACACGGATAACATGGGTTTTACTGCAATACGTAGCATGAAAATGTTTCGGGATTATACATTTGCCTGCTTTACATGTAGAAAAGTGTTAGAGCACTGTAAAGAGCTTGCAAAAGGCGACTACTACTGAATTGCATTTGATGCACACGCCTGGTGCATTTACTGCTACGAGCTTCTATCAATGTTAACACATACGAGTAGAACGAGCCGAGAATTTAGTTTATTCCCAGAGCGAATGTGTGAAAACTGTGCCAATATTTGTTGTTTGATTTTAATCAGTTCTTGGATTACTAGTATTTCGATCGAAATTCTGAAGTATATTATTAAGAGGTTGAAACTGAAATGATTTATAGGTTACCTAATATTCCTGGAAAATATTAAAGCTCATTGAATAATCTTAGTAACTCTTTGATTTAAAATAATTTAAAACAATCAATTTATTTTTTATATTAAGTGTAAAACTACGATGTGTATTATTATTTTTAAATATTTAAATAATAGGGAAAGTTATCTCTAATCTATTTATTAAATATATTTCACACTAGATTTCAAATTAAAATTTAGTGTTTTTATAATTTCAATAAATTCTATAGATAATTTATTAAATTATTTATTTATTGACAAAACTTTGCTTTTTAACATTTTAATCAATTCTTTTTTCTTATATATTTACCAAGCATTTGCATGGAAATCTCGAAAAACCTCTCTCTAGTTTGTCTGTATAGAAAATAAAACGACGACTCTACAAACATTCTCGCTTATAATGTATGCACTTCACAAATTCTGTTTGAAAGCATTCACAAATACTTTTTTACAAGTCTTGATGTTACGCTTTGTTTCCTGCAGGTGACAGGAGTATCAGAGAGTTGACAACGGAATTTCCCGAGATGCCACAAGGGGACATGAATGCCCCACGTCAAACAATTAGTCCGCAAGATCCATGCTACGCATTCAACAACGTCGACCTTGAAAAGCAGGAATTTTACAGTCCCGGCTATCCGGCTGCGCTGTACCCCAACCATACCGAATGCGTTCTCGTCCTGGAAGGTAAGCGCGCTCGAATGTGCACCGCATACAAACCGCAGGCTCACCGGTGCCCAAAAAATGGAGTGCCATGTATGTGGCCACGGTACATGCATACCGTGGCCACATTTGCTTTCGATTGTAATTCGGCAAAGCCGTTCATGCTGGTGGGCCTGCTTTAGATATATTGCTTCGGTGCACAGGCATTTTTTGTTTACCGCTTGGAAATGTGCCCTGCCTTTAGCGTTTCCAGGATTATATCACTTGTGTCGATATTCCGTGTACCACATTTCTCTTGCGTTGGGTACGTGAAGGTAATCTATTAATGGGGGCTTCTATTGTGCCTTTTCAATGAGCCCGCTTTTTGAGTGCAGCTCAACCTGAGTGCCATTACGAGGTAATCTAGTGAAGGAAGATGTAGGTATCATATAAATAAAATTTAATTACACAGAGTACGGGAATACAAAGCTTTTAGTAATTCATTTAGATTTATGTACAGATATCATTTTAAACGAGTAATATGAACTTAAGGAACTCAATTACTATATAAAATAAATAAGCTCCTTGAAATCTAATTAATAGCAATTATAATTTGTGCAACACAATTAAATGCCAACTCATTGCACAACACTAAACCAACATCAATAATTCAGTGATTTAAGCCATGGCTGAGTTGCTTGGAGAGCTGAAGTTGGCAGCATGAGAGGCGCAATGATAGTTGTTCGGTCACCTGCGAGATGAGAAGGGAGATGTCGCGTGCAATAATTAATTCAGATTGCATATGACCACAATTGCGGTATAGATTTTAAAGGGTAAACATTACTTATGATAGGATCAGAAGATCATCTAGAAACTAACGCTTTATAATTAACCACCAAGTATATATAATATCATTCGATTATTTTATAATCAGAATTTAAAAACTGTTTCCACCTTCCTTAAATTGTAATTTATTACGTCGAATAAAAGCAAGGAAACTGTCAGGTTATGCTTTTTCTTTTGTTTGTAAGGAATAAAACGCAAATTAATGCTGTAACAAAATAAAACTCTACTTCTGTTTATAGGTAAGCAAGGTCACCATTAGTCCGTCAACCATAAAGCTTTTATGAGCTTTCTTCAATATTACTTTTTTCATGTCATTGCGAGCAGAGAATAATTTATCAGTATTAAATTGCACTCTCATTTTATTCGACTGTTTCAGCTCGTGATAGGCACATGCAATTTACATTTAAGCCTGCGCATTTTTAATGTGTTAATTGACGTGTAACTAATTATAAATTAATTTAATGCAAACACACAGCGTCGACAATAAGAATAAAGAATTCTAGGGTTTTTTATTTTATCTCAATAGATATTTGCAGAGCAGTTTCTGCTTCGCTGACTTTTGTTACATGAAATACGTTTGCACAGCAAATATTTCATGCAAAGGGTCTTACTCTCGGTTACTTCCACCCTAATGCAGCTATGGTTGCTTGGCAAGGAACACCACAGTGCAAACGCATTTTTTTAGATACCTATTCAACTTTTTTCTTGCTCAGTTCTATCCTGTTGCCCCGTTAGCCGAATATTACACGTAGATTAATTTCGGCACGGTCATAAATCTCTGGGTATTTTCAGAATCGCGCCGGGCTGCTAATTGTGCTTGTGTTTCTTTTCTCTCAGAAATTTTAGAAATATATTATCATTAATTAATTACTCTCATTGTATGACTATAAAAAAAGTTGGATGTATTGTTGCCGAAATAATACGAACTGCAAGATGTGTGTTATATTTCTCAATGACACGTGGAAAACTGATGGGAAAAAGTTTATGATGTACCTGTCATGTTTCCGCAAATTTAACAAATAAAAAATGTAATATTACGGCAAATACTGGTAGAAATTGCTGGGATAAACTGCATATAGTGCTAGATTTTAGACATTCCACTATTCCTGCAATCCTCGAAATATTGGATTCTCCTAGATAGATATATGCGCGCGGCGTAATAAATATCTTTGTAATCTCTGCAAGTTTCGCGGCCATGAAGATAAAGGAGGTTAAACCAAGTAATTTTCCTTTAATTTCGTCTACATTTCACACCGACCGGCAAATACACACGAGACTTGTGCCTCCAAACGTGCGAGCGAAATTGGCGCCAGTCCCTACTGCCTCAAGTATAATGCTTCATTCAGCACGTCGACGGGCGCCTGCAGGCAGTTAGATCGATTTTATCATTAAATTCCTCCGGTGGCATAGACACGAAATAGGCACAGACATCATGCGCAAACATTTCACTATATTCACGGGCGCCATTGACACGCAGCGCAGTATAATCGCGCCCAATTTCAGCGATCGAACAATTGCCGGTGCCGCTGTCGTCGTACGAGTGCATCCTTCAACTGCAACCCGCCTCTATTCTATTACTCCAGCGTACGCGTTGATGCTTGCAAAATTAACTAACGAAAACTGTACAGGCGGCGGGATGCCAACGACTTTCCATCTGTTTTGTATTGGTTGAGTAATTAACGGCAGTTGCAAAGTGATTGTAACTTGTGAACAATTTGTAGCAGAATCTTTCAAATTATTTTCACTCAAAGAGAAAGAGATAAATTAGTGTGAAAAGATTTATAGACTAAAATGATGCTTGGAACAGTATCAATGGAAATATTACACAATTATACTAGAAATATAGTTCTAATGACATTTATTAGTTAATATATAATTCTATTATTTGATATATCTGTGAATAATATGATGCAAACAAAGCGGAAGTAACAACGTTTTGACATTTGGGCTTATGTTTGAAGCCCAATCTATTTTAAATAGAAATTCAACCAGATTTTAATATTAATTATTACAACTTAATGTATTTCAAACATTTATTGATATTTAAACCTGTATTGTTTCAAAACTTAGGCACTTAAATGTGCATCAAAAGGTAATTCCATTTCCGGTAACAATGCACTCTAAATCTCCTCTACCGTCCAGTTTGCACTTTACAGACACCGAATAGTTTTGTCCGACAAAGCTTGAAACACAATAGTACATTATGTTCCGTGCCATTCAGACAGTCACATTTGAAATGATCAACTTCACGTTCCCGACATTTAAGAGGGTTAACCACCTAGTGCCATGCGAAAGTGTCAAGGGACATCCAGCCTGCTAAGCAGCAATAACCAATTGTTGTGTGTGGCGTTGATTTTAACGTAACGTTCACGTTGGATTTTAACTCTTCTTATACGGTAGTAACCCATAATGTGTAGTTGGGATGCACTCGGGTGGCATGGTCTCTGCGCGACCACCGCACAACAACAAAGCACAACAACGAGTTCCCTTCTTGTGGTCGCAGCGTGCAGGTTCGGTTGGCGCAAGGAAGTGCAATTGGGACAAGTACCTCACTTAATCACGCCTGTCTGGGAAAGGCTCCCAAATTGTTGACAAAATTAATGTGAGGTATTTCATTGCAATTCTCAATGACTGCAAATCGGATCGGCTAAGGGCACTATGCGCAAAACCACATTGTCGTCCAGTATCACTAACATCTAATTAATTAGCTTTGGTTGTTTTATAAATTGTTTGGCTTGGAATAACGTGACAAATAACCTAAAATTTGCTGTGTTTATAACGTTTGTGTGTTAAATCACCTTTATTGATGTTCCAACTTTGTTAAAACTCAATCTAACTACCGATTTCATTAATTCTCTCTACAAGTTATATTTTAATGATATTAATTGCTAATTTCTTCACGAAATAAGACACAACTTCTACTTAGAATGCACAACACATAACACTCTAAGAGTAAGTAAACTTTAATCGACGATGCAAAGAAATTTATCTTATTTTCCAACACATAAATTGCTAAACTAGAAAATTTAATGTCTTGTGTCATTTCGACATCGGAAAGCAATAAATTCCGCGCACGAAACTCGATCGCCAATGCAAATAAAAAGAAAACAGAGAGTGGAATGTCGCTGCGAGCTTTTGCAGCTGCAGAAGAACCTCCCCAGCGCTTACATATTTTCTTGGCAAAATAAAAACATCTAAATAATAGTATAAACGTATAAATGCAGTTTTATGTTTAAACAGAAAATGACTTTATGTCGTATCGCTTGCGATGGAAAGGCGCGATACCTAAACGAAGGTGCCGGCAATTGCAGGATGAGGCGTAAACAACGATAGAAAGAAATAACAGGCAGATAAAAGTGTATCAGATGGAAACAAAGAAAAGTGTGATCAATTATCTTTTCTTCGTAGATGATAAATTTTGATTTGAGATAGACATTACATTTTTGACCACGTTATTTAATGATTGGTTGATTAAAGGTTTAAAGGTTAGGAATTTTTTTTTCAGAAATAAATTTTTGAAGATTGGAGCATTACAAAGAGTGTTTAAATAAGTTTACAAACTAACAAAGAATTAATTATAAAATTAATTACAATCCTAAAATATTTGCAATTTTTACATTTTTTATAACATGTCATATTAAAATATGATCTTGTGCTTTGTTGTTTTCTAATTAAAGATATAAAAAAGAATAAATTTTCACAAATTTTAATAAAACACTTGCATTTTTATTTGGAAAACAATCAAGATGATACCTAAAATTAATTTTAAAATTGAACACATTTTATTGCCGTAAATTTTATTACTTTTTCTTTCCTTACGTTTTAGAGCAACATTTAATACTTTGGAAATCAAAGGTTTTAATAGAATATATGCTATCAGTTTTAATCTCAAATAAATTTCAAAATAGCTTTAATTGATTATTTCAACATTTGATGAATTGACACTTCTATCTAAATTAAGTATTATACGAATAAAATAATTTTCTCCCAGAAATAGCAAACTTTATTTACAAAAGTAATCTCTTTGCGACATTATCATTTAAAAACTTGACACAAATTACACCATAAACTCTTATCCTATTACAATCTCTAAACATGCACTGCCTTGGGATTTAAGAGCAAGCGAAAAGTGCATTCAATGTTATTCTCTTATACTTATGCTCATATTTCGGCTACCATACAAGTTGTTCATAAAATAAATTATTAAAACACTAAAACCGCTTGCCATTAAAACCCTTGGCATGTACATAACGTGCACATTGTGCATAGTTGATAAAGCTTTTCTCTATGTAGGAATGCAGGATATATTCTTCAGTGAGTACTTTATGTACTGTGTGTAGAGAACAATCGACAAGAGAGCAAAAATACGTGTCAAGCAGTGAGTAGCTCCTATTATCGCCTGCAAATGTAGGACGTTAAAGCAAGTGCTCTTAAATGCGTAATTAAATTTCCTATCTAAGAATACGGATGTAAATGGAAAGGAAGCAGTGTGCTTTACCTTGTCATGGAAGACCACAAGGAATTCATAGCATTATGAGATGTCTGCTAGTTAAACCTTAAAATTAAAAATGCAAATATGACAAACACAAAATATCAGCTATTTGGATATTATTTTAACAAACAATTTAATTATACATTGCATTTGATGTTTGGATATTAGGGTATCAAATATATTAAATATAATTACCAATAAATTCAGATTTGATTGGGAATAATAATTATGCAAGTTATTCTATTAAAAGCACATAATTTATTATACTTTTGCAGAATGTATGAATGTAGCGAAAAATAAAACATTTACGTTGACGGCAAGGGTGATTGTAGTTGTATCAAAAATTAATTACTCCTCTGAATATTCGATTATCCTGTTGGTGAAATTCAATGTATTCCATTATTTAAATGGTTGCTTTAGGTAAAAACATTAAATTTTCACGCTTATAAACATTTCAAATATTGAAATTATTGTTCTTGTTATATATATTCTTGGAGCTTACTGCAACCATGCAGAATACTGACACATCACTGACGTCCATTCCATTATACTGCATCAACTGTCAGGGTTATTAGCAGCTATTAGCAATGAATTCAGTGAGGGTATATAGTACGTTGAATATACTCCCAGCAGGATTGAAATCTGTATTCTTAGAATATGCATCTCGCTGTCACTGCTGCAATCAGACAGCTTACCGACTAAGTTAGGAAGCGAGCAATATAGGTTATTAAAAGTGAATATGAATTTACAATTTTATTCAGCCCACAATTAAACTGAATAGGATTACATTACTAAATATTTACATAATTAACACTAAATTCATTATTTAATTTGTTGCAATTTAGAGCTGTTAATTTATTCTACATTTAATGATTTAACGGTTAATTTTTAATCACTTTTACAAATTACAATTTGTAAGCTTTCAACATGCAAATCAAATAATTTAGTTTAGTTCCTTTAATTTGCTATTTATTTCTATCTCTCTAAATTATTAAATTATTTACTGTGAATACCTAATGGAATATTGATTGATTAGTGCAAACTTTTTTTTTCCTTGCAGATCATTTCCAAGTAATTTTAAATAAGTTGGTAATAAGTCAGTAATCTACTCATCATGAATTCACTGTTTGAAATTTTAATATAACAGTGCTAAAAGCCCTGTTTTATATGCAGACTATGTTGTTAAATATTCATAACCTCAAAACGAAAAGCGTTAACAACAGTAGCCATCAGGGCATTTGAGAGCAGTTCCCAAAACTCACGTCGCCTAATGCACTCCCGAGTAAAATAAAATATATTTGCAACATACGTGCTATACCACCCCTCTTAATTAACTAATTTTAGTTAGGTGCGTGAAGCAGCGTGTCTTCATGGGCGACGGTGCACCACGATGCACCAGTATGTTCCGGCGGCATGCTAAGTTTGCTTTATGCACTCGTGCATATGGCATCCTCGGCAACGTGAAAATTATCCATTTATATACGACATTACGTGCGCGTAACACATGCTATAAATTGCGCGAGCAATTTTGAAAATGCTTGAGTGCTTGATCGAAGTATCCCTCTTATGAAGGCATATTGCAAAGTACACATCGGGTGCAGGGCCTATAATTCACTTATATTGAACGCCTTAAGTTCATTTTAAATTTGTTCCTTGGTTATACTGAAAATTTTAGTGTTGCCCAGATGTAGTAAAATAAATATTTGTTGTTAGCATTAGTTTGGGTTGGAACTTTATTGGGTACGTGCGGGAAGAATAGTTACTTAATTTTGATAGGTAAAGTAATCAAATAATAATGACGTTGCTTAAAATGGATGGAATATCAACCATCATTAGAAATAAATGCTCAAGTTATTAAAAATTTTGGTGAATTAAACTGGGAATTATAGGCAATTTTATAATTACCTTCAACAAATCAATATAAGTTTAATTTTATATTTTAGTCGACAATTATATTATTTTATTAATCAAAAATTATGATATGTTTTCACTTTAAGCAAATGAATGAAATTTCAAAGTTATCATGTTTACTAGATACTTTTTAGTAATTTATTAGTTGTAAATTAATGATTATGCCAGAAAAATGCAAATCTTTAATTTAAAGGTAATTTACAAAGACTATTTTTTGACATAGAAATGTTTTGTCTGCAATATCTTCAAACATCGAGCAAATTTTCATAATCTCATGACGCAGTATATTAAACTCCTAATTGATTTTTCCAATTTTAAAAATTCATGATTGTAATGTAATTAAACGAGTCGAATTGTTAGATTTTCGTCATACTGCTCTGGCAATTAATGCGCTTAATTATTATCCATCGAGCAACTATCAAGAGATGCGTGAAATATGCGTGTAATGGATCTATTTTGTCGGCGCTTTTTATTTCTCACTGTCCGGGGGTACAATTTAGAGCGGTAGTGCTTTATGCGTGCTGAGTCCACCGCAATCATAATAATGAGTAAATCAATTTTACTCCCTATATTATTGACTCGAATATGTGCGTCATACGCAGTTGAATTAAAAAAATTGTAATTGCAATTTTTTTACTATACGCAAATTAAATATTAAGAAGTTTGTATAGAGTTAAAAGTCTTAATTGTCTTTTTTGCATAGTTGTGGCTAATGAAATTAAGTAATAGAAGTTTATGAGTTTTATTTTAAGAAGAATATTTTTTTACAAATAGACTTGCTGAAAAGCTCAATTATTTAGTGAAGCACTTATGATTTTTTTATTGATCTCAAGAAATGTGCACACAAAGCACTTTTTCCTTGCGATAAGAGTTAGTTTATATTCACGACGGTTACGACACTTGCGTTTGGCCTGGATCTCAATTATCGAGTTCAAGCGTAAGCCAATAACCGGCAACGGTAAACCAACGTAACCGATCTTGACGTCGCCTAAAGTGAAATGGCGTAATAAAGATAAATGAACTGTGGCACAAGTCAATAGTGCAAAACTCATCAGTGCATGTAAATGCAACTTTCTAGCATGCCGCTTTGTTGTATTCCCAACCGCAACAATTTTTCCAATTAAAACTTTTATGTGCGTACGTACCAACTATTTACATTCAATAGGGTTTGAGGTTTTCTAGTTTCCCAGAATGTTACTTTTTAAATTGGAACAAATATTTGGCGTAGGAAATTTGGCAAATCGAATACGTAACTTTTTAACAAAACTGAACGTCAAAGAGAATAATGTTCTCTTTATTGCGATGAAAATCTAATTCTGTCTGCTCATCTAAAGACTTATATTTTGCATGCGTCCCTGGCATAAATTACACTCAATGTATATAGCATTGGATTCACATTAATTTCATGTTTATAAATCTCAAATGAACGCAACACATTTCACGTTTTCTTTCGTTTACATAATATAATTCGATACTTTTTCTTCAATTACATTTTCGTTCGCATTATAGGCGTCGTCAATGAGAAAAGAATTAAGCTTAGTTTTGATTTATCATACTGCTGACACTCTGATTTTCTTGGCATGCAGAACCAACTTTGGCAAAGGGCGGCAATGAGAGTCCGTGTTCGTTTATAGCCGACTGCGATAGCGCAGAGCTTTTTTTGCGCTTTCTACTAACTCTACCGTAATTATTAATGTAGCATCCTGACGCATAATTTAAAAACGTTTCTTTTTTAGCGTCAACTAATTTTCTTGCATATGTATGCAGAGCAGGTAACCTTTTTGTTAATGTTGTTGGTAGGAAATTATACATTATATGGAATAAAACAGAGTTGACTGGGCCAACGGAACTGAAGCAATTTACTTAGCGTTGTGAAGAGAACTACTGTGTAGGGAGCTGGATTTGGTGAAAATGAGAGTTGTCGAAAATGTACTACTAAAGTATGTTGTTTGTTAATAAAACATTTTATGTTTTAAAAAAGAGAAGAATTAAATTGAATTGTTTTTCTTGAAGTAATTAATTTGTATTGTATAAAAAATTATCAAATTTTTAAAAGAGAAGAAGATAAATTATAATTTTATTATGTTGAATTAAAATTTTTCAACTAAGAAGTTATCAATGCCACCTTCCTTAATCTAGATTATTTTGATTTAAAAATTGGGAAGACATTCTAAATTGCTTTATAGTAACAATATAGGAAATTATTATCTTATTACGCATAAGATGCTGACACAAATAACAATATCGTAGTATTTATTTCTCATCTCTTCAAAAGTAATACAAAATATTGTTAATATTATTACATAAATTATTGTTGCACAATGCAATTAAACAACACATTTTTCAAAACTTACTTTTGTTTATTTCAAATAGTTTTTGAGATTCATGCTTTCTCAATCAGCTAAAAAAGCAAAAAAATAAGAAAATCTTAAAGGATTTGCAATTAAAATAATTATAAATTAATTGTTGAATTATAAAATTTATAATAAGTTCTTATGTAACCCACATAGTACTTCTAGATATATTTAAGTTTTAATCCTTATCACATAATATACTTTAAGCATAAAACTTGAAAACTGTCTTCCATTACCAGCAGCTTTATTTGCATTAAACACAGCCCACACTAATAACAAAACAAACAAATTCCTTTCATGCAAAAGTTAAAGCAATATTACATTAGTTCTCTTCTCTTAAGCCAGTTACACATACACGTGATACTCATTTAACCCAACACTTAGAGAAGTTCATATTTTTCCTAAATCACTACGGTTACGTTGCGTACGTGCAGGTGATATTTGCGCCGATACTAACTAGACCTGCAAATTTATTTAAAGTGGGACATTAAAGCGTGCGTACATGAGGATGGCTTTTCTGCCTCTCTTGCGTTCTTGTTTCCGCTAAGACTATAAAACAATAAAAGCATTAAAAGTAAATGGCGGTTGCCGGGCGGCTGAATTTCACAGTAGGCTTAAGGCTTGATTAATGAGGTTAATTCTTGTCTGAGTTATTTGTATTTGCTTCATCCTTGCTTCTCGACCGCAGAGGAGTGATAAGAGCAGTGGCGGCGGTTGGGCGATGTGTGTGCTTGCTGAAATGGCAGCGGATTTGTAACAGTACTAGTGTAAGCTGGTTGGGAAAAAGCGAATAAATTGGTAGCTAATAAGAGTGACATGTGTGAAAGTACAAGAATGTCGGAAAACACAAACAAACAGAGGGTTGATGATCATTATTGGGTGATGAGATAACTATTAGATAGTTAATTGAGGTTGTAATAAGGATAAAAAGTGATAATAAACTATTATTTTAGTTGGGTTGTGAAATAACGGAAATTATTTCTTCCAGATTTGAGTAAATATATTAAAAATTGTTGGTATTTAAGATTATGTATAAGTGTTTTATAATTCATACAAAATCATAACCACTGACTGAGAATATGTGAGAACAAATTCAAAATATTGATGAATATAACACTTACTTTTAATCACCTGGTAAAACGTTGAATTCATGTTGCCTTCTTCAGTAAGTTGTAGTTTGAACAATATTAGTATTAGTATACAAATAGTATTACTACAATATTCGTAAATGTTATAGTAAAGTTTTATCAACATAATAAGAACAAATTGTTGAGTAGATAACTGTTTTGTATTTACCGGGTGTAATTGCAGTGCTTTTTTAAGTTGAAAATTTGTTAGGAGTCAATTTTGCTTTTGATTGTGTCAATTTAATGTTAAATAATAAAAAAATACATTATTAGAAAAGTATAAAATAGTTAGATTTACATTTTCCATTTATTTGAGGAATATCACGCCATTAATAAACAAATCTCTACTTACTTTTATTTTCTTTGATTTTTCATCAGATCAAAGATAGTAAATTATTCTCAATGTTTGTTCTTCTACATTCTTTAGATCTTTACAATTCGTATTCTAGGGCATTCTTTGCATTACTCGTTCAACTTGTTTGCAAATGTATAAATCGCTACGTAAACTTAACGTAGCTTTACAATGCATACGGCTTCAATTATTACAATCGGAAGCAAGATCAGAGGAGATTGCTACGTTTCCTCCCTTTTCTTATTATTGCCCGTTAGGAGATAGAAAGAGTGGAAAACCGTTTTTTCTGGTGTTGTGCTACTGCAGAAATATTTAGCTGCTTTTAGATTAAAGAAGATATTCAAACGCGGTCTGCATTCAGTCATGGCATACTCGTACAATAGAAGTCGTTAGTGTTGGAAAAGTGGAAACTTTGTCCAGGTTCTGGCGAATTGCAAAGGACATTTAAACGTAAACACGTTTTGCATTGCTGCTACCCCAGTCGTCTTGTGTGTCGACCACACAACTCGCATATAACTCACGTACTAGCAGCAAACTTAGATCCTTTGTGATATTCTACTGCCCATGTCCTTTTATTATGTAAATTTGTGATGCGCAAAATCTATTGAATCAAGTTTTACTATTTTGATATGCACTATAGCTTTGTGGGTCTGCATTTTTAGAATACTATTCTGATTAAATTCAGATTGTTATGACTGAAAGAGGAATAATGATATTTAGCTTGACTGTACTAAGATGTTGACTTATAATGTTACTGTCTATCAGATAAATTAGCTCAATATAATTCATTTGGTATAGAATTATTTTGTTGATAAGCCCTCTGACTGTATCAGTAACAGCGAGGTAGGTGCATATTCTGAGGACACTGGTTCAAATCCTGCTGGAGGTATATTCGATACAATATATACTCTCACAGAATTCAGTCCCAATAATTACCCTGGTAGTTTAGTTATGCAGTATAATAGAGTGGAGGTCAAGTACGGTGTCGCTAATCGGCATCGTTGTAGTACGTTCCAAAAATAAAATTAAAATTAAATAAGAAATAAAAAAATTATTTTGCCATTGATTGGATTGTCCAAGTAATATTATTTACTTTGTTAATTTTAGACCTAATTCTATCAATCTTGGAAAGTATAACAATGTTATTTTATCAACCTAAAAACAGTTACTTTGAGTTAGGTTTTCACTCATTGATATCCCACTCAAGCGTAATCTTTGAAAACAAGTTGAACTAGGATTAAATAGTACATATAACAGATTAAACCACCCTTGATCAAATTTAACCTTTATTGACAAATCCTCTTCGTTCCTTGTAGCCCTTACTTACGCTGACCTTTTATGACGCCATCGTCAAAGCAAAACATAGGATGTAAGTGAATTGCAATAGCAAACCCAAGACTCGCATTGCAGCCATTTTCCACGTCAAACTTGTGCACTTTGGCGAGGAGAAATTCAAGTGGTGCGCCAATACGTCATTCCTTGTTTGCCATAACTGTGTAATATGTGCCGAGCTTGTTGGCATCTGTATCTGTCTTCTGATCTTTGCTCAGTTAATTTGATGCCTTAAACTTCCGCTTCAACTATTTTGCTTCTGACGAACATCGTCTTAATGCATAAAATATACGTAATGCAATTTGATAGAAGATTGTTTATTAGTAAGTTCATATCAGTTTAAAATCACAAAAATTACGGTAGTTTATGCTTAGAAATATATAAAATTGTAACGTGTCAGGTGCGTAATCAACACACACAGCTTAAACTTTTTCAATATTTAAATTTTAAAGGAATTTAATTTAAAGAAAAAAAATTAAAATTTTAATATAGTTTTTTAACAATAAATATACAAACATATACTTTAAAAAAAAAATTATCACAACTAGAGCTTGTAGTAGCAATTTTTATGCAAATCATAGTTAAGTCTTAAATAAGACACAAAAAAATCTGAAATTATTACAGGAACAATAAGCTAATTAATGTAGAATGTTGAAATTTTGTTTATAGTTTAAGAAATAATCTGAGATTAAGTTTTTAATCATCCATTTATTAACTTTAAAATTAAAGAATAAAGGGTTTACGCTTTTTATATTTCCATCCAGAATAAAAAAGAAAGATATCTGTAGTTTTTATATTGTTTTTGTTTATTTGTACAAAATTTATACATCAAGTAGATAAATAACAGGATTTAAATAAGCAGGATGCGAAAAAATACACTGCAATGACACCTAATATAACAACCTGATACTAATGTGCCAATAATATCAATAAAAAATAATGTTGAATTGATGTTACATGCTAACAATACCATACCACGAACAAAACCGTTAGTGTCTGCAAATATGCTAATATAATTCATAATATTCGACACTTTATCCGGCGACGGTTTGGTGTTAACGGAACTAATCCCTAATCATATGTTTGGACCGCACATGACCAAGCAATCTAATTCATTTTCTACGTGGTTAGATTGCTCAATACGACCGCCAGTTGTATAATGTGGCTTTGATAGAAAATCAATTTCATTGTTCTTTGTCGTTTGACAGCTTCAATCATGCCGCGCTTTAAATCAGAGATAGCACCGGGTGAAATACACTGTTTGAATAGTAAATCAAATTATAATGTAAATTAAATCAGTCTTTCACAGCGTGCAATCCATGTACATCGTAGCAATCCATCCATGCATCCGTTCTACATCTGCGTAAAGTACCTGCCATCCGACAGCGTCATTTGAATCAGGAGCGAAAGCTATCTGCTTTCTGGTGGAAGCTCTGATTTTTTCCACAACTACATGATATCACATCACGCATACAAATTTAGTATAATTACAATTCAACGCATGCATTTCGATCTATTTTTATGATGCGTTCTAGTGCACTTTCCCCCTACATATGAGTCAAAATTACATTACCACTACCAAACTCGAATTGAATGCATGCAAAAGTAGGAAAAAGCTCAATTTTTAATAACAGTTAGCTGTACATTACCAAAGTAATTGGTGAAATTGGTGAGAAATGTTCACAAAAGTTGATACATTACTGTCAAATACAAATGTGTTGTATCTATTTTTTTCCTTTTTTTCTTTCTTGTCGTATTAAAGGCTATTGCAGCTTGTTTAATTGTCATATTGCATCAGTTGAACCGGAAGTCCACGATCCTTGACATTTCTTTGGAGGGCTACCTGGTAGTTTACCTCATCTTGGGATTCTATCCCTGATTCTCTTTACAAGCTCATGTGATCCTCTTCTATCAATGTGCTTGTTCTAATGTATTTGTGTGTGTTCTTGTGCTTGGTTTTGTTCCGAGGCAATTTGAATACTTTGAGCCGTATAAGATATGTTTACGTCTTCAAGCAGGTGACTAACCTCACTTTCCAAAGGCTGGTTTTAGTTCACGAGAAGGTATTTTATTTTCCTCTTATCCATTGAAACTGATTTTGCAAGGACCTTTCCGAGCTTGCCCCTATCTACCATCCGGAGACGTGCCCTGTAGGGGTCCAGCAAACCCCCTAGGGTAATATCAATTTGTAGCTAAAAATATTTTTTGCGGAGATGTGCAGAGGTACCAACATTGATGAAAGATGAGTTGAAATACCTCATGAAATGGGATAAAATTAAAGTTATAATAATAATGTGCTTAGTTGATTATGCGATGACTGTAAAACTAGTAGCAAGACATATAAATGTGAGATATTAGTTTTACTTATTTTTGTATGTAGTTTATTTAATATACAAGATTGTAAAAAATGATATTTGACAATGCAAACAGAAATATACGCTCTTCAACAGAGCTGGACTTATAAAACATAAAACTTTATTTCTATTAACGTCAGAAACATAAATTTTATAAATTAATTTGAAACAAAAATAATTAACAGGGAGCGCGTTAGGTTTATCAAAACTGTTCAAAATGATTAAAATATTATTGAAATAGGATTTATCAAAACAGCATTAACAAACAACAAAATTTGTTGAATTAATTAAATTAATTTAAAAAATATATTTTTGTATTCATCTAAATCCATTTCTGTAGTGTGTCACATCTGGATCCCAATCTAGAAATGTGCTTGAACCGAATCAACAAAACGCACACTTGACAAATATCACTGTCAAACGCTAGCGTAATAAAGTGCAATTTATATAAACACCATCATGCAGCACCAAGATTTCCTCCCAAATATTTTACTGCACAATACATGGTCTGCTTTATCATGTTTTTATTTTCGCCCGCGTGCATCACTTGCCCTGCCCCTTCGCCATTCACTAGTAAATTGTGTACTTTCCTTGACGTGCTCTATTGTCGCTCTTTTCTCTTTATTGCAAAAATAAACACATAGAAAATATTTTTTTGTTTAAAGTTGAAATAAATGAGTAAACTGTTTGCAAATAATTGCAACGGTGATTAATGTGTCAGGCTTACCGAAACATGCGGTAGTTTATACATAAGCATTGTCATTGTGATTTATGTCGCGCGGACCATTTGTACAAGTCATCAATGTAAAACTAATTTATGAAATAAAATTTACCCTGCACGCAGTCAAAACCAGTGAATCTATTACGCTGACCATAGACACCGCGCAATATAAGCGTTTTGTTTGCGTTTTCCGCTTTTGCAGCTGCCCAAATTTATATGATGATTTTTTCCCAACTGTTAGCGCACATTTTCTCAAATTGTTTATAGTTGATATTTTATTGCTCTTTGTACCTAAATTTATTCGTGAGTGTAATTGCACTTTCGAATACTTGAGCGCTTAAATTGTGCATTTGGAATGATAGCAATCTGCCAATCTCAAACAGAGTGCTGTTGCAATATTTATTTTTTTACATATGCATGCAATGAACGATATGAGCAAGTGTGATAGGTGTATACTAAGTGTCTGCTTCGTAAATGCATCACACTAGGTTGCCGCAGCAAAAAGCGATCAATTGAATTAATCATATAAATGTGGTATTTGAATGAAAAGAACATAGGTGATTCCAAATAAATACATACAAGTTGATAGAATTCTATAAACTCGTACAAGATTAGTTTTAACATGGAAGGCAATGCTTGGGTGGTGCCATCGTAATGATGTTTCTTATAAACTCTTTTTCATTTTTTATTGCGTGACTTTTATAAAGAGCGGTTATTTTTAAATTTGTAATTGTAAATTTATGGTGATGTTATTGTAGTATCTCACTTCTCACCGGGTGTGTATTCAAATACCTTGAGATTTATCAATACAAAACTATAGCAATAGTTTAAAACAAAAATTAATTAATTAATTAATTAATTTAGGTTAACATACATTGATTTATGTTTTATTAAAAATAATATTAATAATTCCATTCAAAAATTTTAGTTTCATTTTGGATATTTGGTAATAAATTGCTCTTAATTAAAAGCAGCATGATTTTAATTTGCGACAAGTTGCATTTATTTTCCCCCCAGCAAATATATTTTTCTATATTATTATTTATTTTAATTTTATTTTACGACTTGAAAATTAAATTTACATGTAATTAATTGTTTACATTTTTTGATATAATTGTATTTTAGTTCAACTCTTATCGTTCACACCTTCAATTCTTGTTGATGCTAGAAAAGATTTTCAAGAATATTTTAAGGAAGTTTGATATAATCTTTTTATTATGTTAATAAAACTTTACTATAACATTTACTATTATTCACTTGCTAAAACATTCTCGGCATGTTGCTTTCTTCAGTAAGTTGTAGTTTGAACAATATTAGTCTTAGTATAGTAGTAGTATTAGTACAAAGAAACAACAGACCACCCCCATTCCATGGTACCAGTCTACAAACTACATAGAACAGAAAAAACCTTAAACAAATTTTATCAACATAATGAAACTTAAACACTTCGTAACCACACTCAACAATACTCCTAATCTTTTTATGTTCTAATCTTAAATAAATTAAATACTTACATAAACTACAAATCATAAGTATTCAAACTTGTTCATTACATTAACCCGTAAGAAACAACGTCTTACTTGATTTGTTTAGTGCAAAACATATTCAATGCAAGTGTAAAACGTGAAATCAATTTAAATGTACGTAATTACGGACGTAGGTCGTAAATCCTCAATTTTATGGCTTCCAGCTAAAATGCCCTCCGTGGCGTTAGTAGTTCTCACATTCGCATCGTTACCGCGCCACCGCCAACTTCGAGTAAGATTTCGCCGCCGTTTTCGCCAAATACCAGCTACAAAACATAAGATTAAGTGATTACTTCAATGCACTTTGCCCTTGAGACAAGTCCATTTTCACTTGTAGATGTAAAGGACTAAAAAGATTCATTACACAAACACAAATTGAAGTCCCAAGTTCACCCACGTCAATACATCACCTTTGCTGCAAGCTGGCTTCAGCCCAAAATAAATAAAAGACAAATTACAGCTAGAAACAAGAAACGCCAAGAAACTCAAAGATTTTCAATGACTTCCTCGTCATCCTTTAATCTCTCAGTAAATAGATCCGTGTACTCATTAACAGTGTGTTATTATAACCAAAGATGAAACCGGATCTATTGTTTTTAGCTTGTCTATTGTAGCATGAAGATGAAGGCTGGTAGGATAGTTTTGTCTTAATTTGGCTTTATGCACCCTTTAATGCACTACAAACACGAGTAATTAAATTAATAATTAGAACAATGTTGATAGAATACCGCGTTAGAAAGGTGGTGGACTATGTTGTGCTTCTTCCTTCTTACAACGCTGTGGTTGGAATGCTAACACGTAGGGTGTTAAGACGCGTCTGGCGCACTGGCTTTATTTAAACCAAATTGCTTTATCTGGATCATAAATCTGATGTGTATTCGCTGCGTAGGTAAATAGAAGATCAGTGTCCGGGGTGTGCAATATCATTTCTCCTGCCGCACATTTGATCAACATCCTCCGGTAACATGTTAGCCCAATGCGTGCAACGGTCCGGGAGCTGTCGGGAGTGTGTACACCGCGGAACATGTATGTGCAGGACGGGAAACCCATTCAAATTGAAGCGTTTCCTGGCGCATGCTACATATATGCGCTCCTCTTTGATAGCGTGCGCCAGAAGCCAATTGCGCGGCTGTAAACAATTTCATCTGGCCAGCTGCCTACCGCATAACATGTGCATAGAAATTTATTACTAAAAGTGCATAAAATGTCACTTCATTAAAGTTCTTAGAGCAGGCAAAAAATGCTGATCTTATTAAAAACAAAACAGAGTAATATTACATAACTAAGTAACGACACTTGGCAATAAGCCCTACTAACACCTTTGTTGTTGGGAGGGCTGAACTTGTACTGATGTTTGCATTTTGACAAACATAAGTGAGGTATATCCGGAGTGGTCAGAAAAGTACGGTGTCAGTCACACCACGACGCCGTACACTTGGCGTTAGAGTACAAAGAGGTTAAGAACAATGGTGTTGATTTTTATAGATGATATAAGTGTTATAAATATAACTTTAAGTAATATACTACTATGAAAATAACTTTGCCGTCAAGAGACTATGTTCGATCTTATTTGTGCCAGAACCAAACTTAAGATATATTTCTAGATTATTTTACATTAATTTATAAAAACAATTGTTTTTTAATTTACTATATATTCTTATTAATTTGTGGGTTTGTTTAAACACTAAAGTTGATTGTTCCTGGATATTTATAGGTAAATTTTCAACTTGGCAAATTTTATTTTATAGTGTTTGGGATATTATTATGATTATCTGAAGATTCAACTTATTGAGATATAAACAAGAGAGTATATATTTTATTATTTATTAGTTTATTTGTAATATTATATTTTTATGCATAAAATAAGAAAACAAATCTCTCGTGAAAAACTAATTTTACTAAAAATAAATAAAGTGCTTCTCACATTTCAGTTCTCATAACTGAAATTTAAATAATTCACTTCATTTTCCTCCTACTAGCAAGTATGATGAATTTCTGTGTTAATGAAGATAAATTTATAATATAAAAAACGCACATAAAACACACAAAAACCATTTTAATTTATTCTCCAAAATACCTAATAACACTAAAATGTCATTTAATGCTGGAGATGAAAGTACGTAGAAAGGCGGGCGTGTACAAAAGATTTGAACCTTGCCAAATTTACGTGGAATTAAGTTATTTAAATGAGACTCGGTGAAACTGTGGTGCACACATAAATAATGAACGTGTAAATCATCTCGCAATGGCGTTGGAGGTCGTTGGATGTCCGCCCCTTTTGCTCTTCCTTCCTTATGAGAGTCTTTTTGCTTTTGCTCATTAGCTCATCTGCCTCAAATTCCCGCTTTTGACACCTGCCAGACGACCAACGCGTACATACTCTGGACCATTCCTAGTTGCGCGCGATTATTTTTTATGACCACAATTAAATTCTATTTGCATTGGTGTAATCTCCCAACTGGCAGACCGTTCTTGCTTAGTTTTAATTGAGGGCAATAAATTTTAACTAGGCATAATCTAGTATATTGAAGTAGAATTCTTGCATACGTCCTAGCAGGCAAGTTTTGAAATCATTAAATCACAAAGTAAATACTCTGCGAAAGGTGGACGATAAATAAACAAATGTTTGAAGTTGGAAACTAAAAGAGGATTTGGGTGTTGTTCAAGATAATGTTATAAACTTTGTCAACATGCACACTCGTTTTGGTGTGCAGAATGGTGTGAAAATTTTCTAGTTTTATCTAAAAATAATAGAGTTTAAGTGTGATGGAGATTTCAAGGTTTTACTTGAGTGCAATTTTATTACGGTTTTAGTTGGAATCTACTTTACAAATTACTTAGAACTTACGTGGCTTCTTTGCTGAGGCTAAATTCTTGCTTATTAACTTGTTAATTAAGTTTGTATTTATAATTAAATGCACAAAAAGTGCCATTAATAAGTTAATTAGAAATTAATGTTTTATTTGAAACCAGCTCGGAAAATAGATGTTATGGTGTGATTGTTATATTTTTAAGCAAATAATTTTTAATAGTAAAATTAAACTTAAAGTAAAATTACAAATTAAAATTAAATGTAGCCACAAAATTGTTTCCTTTGGGGTATTAATTTTATATACGGAAATTGCCGACAGAGGGTAGCTATAGCAATTAAGCTAATTGTAATAAATGCAAGTGTACTTCCGATTATCATTAAAGGATAATCTGCCAAGCGAGGTACTTTGCACAACTAGGAACGAATTACAGATATCTCGTTTTATTCCTTGCTAAAACTCTTCAACTGGTTGCCTTTACATTGAATCACTTTCTGCTGTTGGATGTGATAAAGAATACTTTCAAAAATTCGTTAAACGTTCTACAATTTAATAAAACCGAATTTACGTATCCTCGAAAATTTATAATATATTTACTTGAGTTTATATTGGAAGATAAAATACCTGTCTATTTTAACTTTCCAAATAAGTGCATGTTCATCTCTTAAACTAACATACTTGAAAATTTTTTTAAAACTTTTAAGAAAACGTAAGGACAAGTAGCCTAACCAATGCAATTCTGCAATTTGTACAATATGGCAAAAGTGTGTTAAAGATTAAAATTGTTACAATCTTTGTTTGACAACCGTTTATCTATACTTATGTAATCACAGATAATATTATATTATTACAGAGGTAGTTGTCTAGCAATCATTTGCAATGAGAATTTTAAGAGATTATGATAGCTTTGCGTTTTGGTATATTATTAAGTATTAAACATCAAAGTTACCCAAGTTGAATTGAATAATGTTTCAAAATTAGACCAGTAGTTATCTTAAAAATTATTTTAATAAAATAGTGATACAAACTCTGGCGCACTAAGTGTTTGGTCCAATTTGAAAACATCAGCAAGCAGTGCAATTAGCGCGATGAGATGTGACGTACAAGACAGTCTCTTCTCAATAGAGCCATTCACATATTATTCTTCACATTTGTCGGTACACATACTGATAACGCATTTGAATATCAGTGTATTTATTCAAATCTCACATTTGAAAAGCAGCATCTGGGAAGACAGTTTTCCAATATCGGTACCGGACACGCAGGCGTCATAACAAATATTGTCTTACATGTACCCTCGCTTATAAACTTAATGTGTATTTAAGTTTAAGTGTCACTTTACAGTGACATGGTTTTATCTTTCTTGCTTCCTTTATAGAAAACTCAAATCCATGAACTGTTGAATGGGGATAGTATAAAGAAACCAAAGAATAATTAATTTAATTGTTGAAATATCATACCTGAATGTTCAATTATCTAGTAAATTATAGATATAAGTAAATAGTTTATTTTAAGCAATCCATTTTCTAAATTGACTTTATTAGACAATTTTTTAAAACCAATTTTTTATTATTATATATGAATTAGGAAATTTAACAAATGAATTAATATTGAAGCTAACTTAAGTGAGTTTCTTTTCTATCATTTTATTTATTACATTGAAATTTTTTCTGCACTTTGAATAAAATTGATTCATTTTAGACTACCTTCTCTACCCTATTATATGAATGCATCGATCACATCTAGAGCATAATTTTACAATACACGTGATTTGAAAACTACTAGCGCATTAAAAAGACTCCGATAACTCACATGTTTGTTTTGCTACAGCGCCGGAAGGACACTTAATCAAGCTGGACTTTCGTGATTGGTTCGAGCTGGAGCCGAGTCAGGACTGCAAGAACGATTACTTGGAGGTGCGCGATGGAGCGCATGGTTACAACAATTTGATGCTGCAACCTTTCTGCGGATTCGAATTTCCGCCAATGCTTACATCCTCCGATAGGCACCTGTGGATCCATTTCAGATCCGACGAGAACATCGAGCATCGTGGTTTCAAAGCTGTTTACGAATTTATACCAAGGCCTACGTCTCGTAAGTACCAAACCTCTTTTCTTAGTATTTTCCGCACGACACAGAGTGTTAGAATCGACCAGAAATTTTATATTAAAATACCTTCCAATGTTACTGATTAACAATCAAGACATAATTTAGAACTGAATGAGTTTTCCTTGTCAAAGCAGGTACTATTCATGTTCAACCTTAGTATACTCACATATTGTTGTGCAATCGTGTATTACACCATAAGTTCCATATGACACAAGGATAATCAAGCAAATGATATACGACTCTCAGTGAGATACTAACAACCAGACCGGCCAAGGACTCAAACAGAGCATGAGTAAAATATCTTGGGAACGTCTAAACTGATCTTTGCTTATGATAAAGTCAAGAAAATGAAAAAATTTATGTAATAAAATACTATATCTATACTTTTCGTGGCAAGGGATAATACTGAAGAAGTGGCCGTATTATCTAAGGAAATATTAAAATACCTGCCTGAGTTGATTCTATTATTTGGTTTGTTATTGATTGGCATGAAAAAATGCCAAATACAGCACACGAGCATGTTTCCAAAGACGGAACATCTAATTTTATTTAGTTTATCGTTCCGGTGCTTCTAAGTAGATTACATCTACATTTGTTAGCTTTGTTATCTTAGGAGCGTGCTGAAACCACGCCGGATACCAACATCTTAGTTGACATCCATTTTATTATACTGCATCAACCACCAAGATCATTAGCAGTTATTGGTATCAAAATCGGTGGAAACATATTATATTGAATATACTCTTAGCAGGATTTGAACCTCGCTATCACCGCTGCGGTCAGGCGGCTTACTAACTGAGCTACAGATCGGGGCACTTCAACCAGATAAATTGAATAATATATTATAAACTAGTTTTGATCTGTTTTAGTAATAATGTATAAATATCAAAATAATTTGCAAAACAATTCTATAAAGTGCCGTAATTTTAAGACCAAAAAGGCTATAATTAATGAAAAAGCATGTTTATCAAGTGGAGTAACATATTTGCATTAGTTACTGAAAAGCAATCTAAATTCGAATAAATAGAATTGTGTTGATTGAGTTTACATTGATAAACAAAAGATAAACTATTGGACAATAATAAAAAGATTTATTGCACTTGCACAAGCACAATAACTTTACATAAAACAATTCTTATTCATTCTTGGTAGACAAAAAAAAATTGTTAAAAAAATATAATAGAATAGAATTTGTTGTAAAATTAAGGAAGTGAGTAAAGTTTGCTCTCAAATTTACTTGCAAATAAGTACGTAAAAGTAAGACTCACAAACATATGCTATACTATAAAAAATTAAGTTTACTAAACAACCTTTAGCTTTCACAAATTTGAAATATTATAATAATGCAATTTTGTAATGACATAAATATACGTAATAAAAATATATAAGAAACAACAAGTATGACATGGAGTGAAAAACAATCAGAATTGCGAATGCGATAGGATGCAGTAGTTGGAGTAATTGTCCTAATAGAAGTAAAATATTAAAAATCTAAGTAGATTATAAATTATGTAAATATTGATATTGCGTTATTTTAATTCTATATTTTATTAGATCAATTTTTAATCTTTAAAAATATAAAAAAATACTAAATCCAAATTTAAAACATGACGCAGCTTTATTTTTTTCCAGCAAAACATTAATTATTGCAGTTACGAATTTTATGAAAAGCTTTCCTATGTTGTAATAAATTCAATGTATCATTTTACACCTGTCCTTTCAACTTTTAACTCGACTTCTTGCTGAGTTCATATCCCCAAAACAAACAATGCTTCCAATCAACAAACTACGAAATATACTTATGGCTTAGCCATTCAAGAGCGTAGTGCATATTTTAACACATTTTGAAATAAATTATAATGTATGTTCCATGTTTCAATGAACATAAAACAACAAACCGTTAAAAGAATCAATCCTTTGGAATAAATTTTGTTTGAAATAAATTTTAAATTGCTAATAATTTAGAGCAGTTTTCATTTCCAATGAATATAACCGAATGTGCCCCATGCATATTTGTGAAAACTTTTTGAGTACACTCGGTGTCCGTCGCCGCTGAAGCTTTGGGGCGCATTTGCGGTCGAAGCAATAACTCTCTTACTGACACAAAGTGCATATTGGCTACTCTACAGCTTCCTTGTTTTTCATACATTTTTTTGCTTTTGCTCTGCATTTGCGCGCAAGGCAACAATAGTGTTTTAAACCAATCAATAGCAAATATAGTTGATTAATGGCGAAGCATAAATCACGAGAAAAGCGACCTCGCCACCACTGCATATAGGTATGAATGTAATGTAATGCTATTTACCTCCAGAGAACCGATGCTACCGACGGTTGATACAGTTATGCCTTGGTCAGAATCATGAATTTCCCGCTTGCGCTTCGACAATGCGAGCATGCCTGCTGCAAACAAATTTCGAAAATATGCGCATTGAGGTCTTCGTTGCGGAACAATACTTGATGAATTTCCGGTTTTGCGGTACGCTTCACTGCATGATTGTTTGCTTAGTTTATTTTCCATTCTAGTACTTTATCAATGATGTCGTGGAATTGAAACATTCAAAATATAAACTAATAGGCAGAAAGGTAACTTCTGTGTAGGCAATTACAACTGAAAAATGTGCCAACTTACAAAGCTACAAAATTGCTTTTAAATAAAAAATACATAAATTTGCGACAATTTCATCTCAGATGCTAACACAAGAAAGATAATTAATAACAAAATTAAGAAACAGGCGATCACCCCCATCCAACTTTTGCAATTAACAACAAATCCTATATAAAGAAACAAAATACAAAATATTGAGACAAAAAATATTTATAAACAAATAATTAGCGAGTGTTAAAGTATGCATATATCAACGTAATGAAAAATAAAAAATAATTTTAGTTTGCAACTTTAGCATAATGCATTAATGAACATTAATTAATAATATGCCTACTCATTTAAATTTTAAGCGTAATATAAACTTCAGTTCACACTAAAAACAAGTTACTTTTGCACAAAAATATCTACTGATTTATGTGCATGCATATTTCAAGCCACGACTATCAACTTTAATTAATATTTAGCCATTAAAGTATTGCCGATTAATCAATTACCATAAATTTGAAAGCAGCAAGTGTCGAACATTTACTTCATTTACTTTCAATTCCATCGAATGATGCATGTGGCAATCATTTCACCATTAATGTCACACTTCTTTGATGTCCTTTTGTTTGTACAGCGACTGGCTCATTAGCGCATGAATAACTGTATTAAATATGAATGCAATCAGTCAACAATTTGAGAAAATTCAATCCCAAACCGATGATAAATTGTTTGTTTTAAATAGACAAATTGCTGTCATATGATAAAGTCCATAGCTAGTTTGATTATGTTTGCATAGGAACATTGTTCAATATTCAAAGCAGAAAGGTATTGTTTGTAGATGCTAATTGATTACAAACAACGTTGAAATTATGAATGATTAATGTGGGTATAAACCAAAGCAAGTACTTTATTCTTATTGGCCTTTAATCAGTGAGCCGTATATACGAAACATGATTTATAAAGCGTTCAAGCGATTTTGTAGACTTTTCTTGTTTTGTATAAACTGACACAAAACGTGTCGTATATTATATTAAGACAGTTTATTGTTATATTTCTACTTTATTCGTTATGTTTTTAGAGCGTAATGATGATTCAGCAACGAATAGCACGAAGAAGATCAATTAATCATGGCTCTGACTATTTGGTAGCGCTGCTAGACATAGTAAACATGGTTATAATAAAGAAGAAAGACATGAGGTTTATATAAAATTTATGAAGATAAATACAATATGAAGTTATATATAAATAAACGTTCTAAAAACGACAAAC